>ML290837.1:0-13984 GCA_005239495.1 Nicotiana undulata | reverse complement strand
TTAGTATCATGCATATGTGTATGAATGTCATGTCGTGCATAGGTATATGTTTCATAACATCATTAGCCTCTGAGGGAATCCCATCATATCATATCGGCCACTGGGGAAAAAATCATCATTGTATACCAGCTGATCAGGTGGTGGTGCGTATATAATGCCATAACCTTTCCCATATCCCATATACATATATATACATACATATATACGCGTATATAACGCCGTTTGAATCATATTTCAGCCACTGTGGGCAACATCATCATCATATACCAACTGATAAGGTGGTGGTGCGTATGTAACGCCATAACCTTTTCCCATATTCCATATACATATATTTACATATATATACGCGTATATAATGCATCTGGTCATGGGTCAATGCACATGAATGCAATGCATGAAAAGTACGTTAATAAAATCTTTCGGAGCTTCATAAGGCCATTTTGCCTTTGAGTAATATCATAAAGTAAACTCTTTTCAACTTTCATATTTTTCTGAGACCCATGAACAGATGATAAAGTATTATGACACATGGAAATTCAAGAACATAGATATCTCTAATACTTCTATGAATAGAGTCATTTATGGAATTTGTGCATTTGCACGTTTCGTTCGTATCGCATGGATCATGCCAAAAGAAAGAAGGGATAGCCTTAACATACCTGAAGTGAGAAAAAAATCCATATGATATTCTTGAAAAAGGTTGCAACGTGCTCTCTTAGAATTGTAAAATCCCGTTGTTATTACGCAGTGTAACTTTGTATAAAACTTTTCCCCAATATCCGTTACTTTCCTTAGTTTTAATTCACTTTTCTTTTGAATTAGATTTGAAGATTGTCAAGGCTCAAGTGGTTGTCGAAAATTACTTCTTATGCAGTACTTAAAGTCTCCAAAATTAACCAATTACGGTGACACCATGCTCAACTGCTTTAAAGAGCACAACAATAGTGTGACGACTTCCATTTGATTCGTTAAAGTTCACCATTTAAAACTTATAGGTACTAGTTATCGTCTTCTTCACCAAATTCGCCATCTCCATTAATGCCAATTTAGGGATTTTCATTTATGGTCACTCCATCCATCCACCAGCTCAAATAGTACTTTTATCACCATGGATACTCTTATCTATCATTCACAAGTGCAGAAATTACCTTCTTGGAAAAAAAGAAACCCATAAATCAACTTTAGGGATTTTAAAGATCCTTGGTGTTCTTGTTATAGTCTAGTAGAATCCAAAGGGGTACTGGTGCTAGTATAAATGTGAATTAACTTAAATTTAGACAACAATTGGTAGAAATCTTACACGTGATTGTCTTGTTACTATAGATAGCCACCTATCATTTCAAGTTATGAGTCATTTGCTTTGAATGGTGGGATGCCATCTCATCCTTTTCTAATATTTATTCAATCTATCTCCAATTAATTAGGTAATGTCTCGTTACGTGATAATTAATCAATTATCCGCATAATTAAAAATTATTCCCACTTACTTAAAATACAATTCACTTTTTATATACCTTATACACCTTACTATTATGATCATATGGTACCTCGTATGGAATAGTCCATAAATATCGAGTATTTTAGCTCGGGCCGTATTTTATCCCAACATGCCAAACTTGGACTAAAATTCATTTTCTTTGACATGCTTCCCCTCTCGCCTTCACGAAATTTTTTTATCACTTGTTTGAAATATCCTAATGCTTAAAATCTCAAAATAATCACATCCCTGAACTTACGTCGATTAACTTACGACGAAACTTTAACTTACGCAAATGTGGGATGTAACAGTACGCCACGTGCTGAAAAGAAATTGAAATGAATATGGGATCAGGTTGTACGCCACGGCAGTGTTGAAAAGCAATTGAAATGAATATGGGATCGGGCCGTACGCCACGACAGTGTTGAAATGAAATTAAAATTAATATGGGATCGGGCCGTGCGCCACGGCGAGTGTAGAAGGTACCTTATGGGAGCGGGCCGTACGCCACGACAAATCTAAGAATTTGTGATTTTTTTTCGTTTGGTGGTCTTACCTTGAAATGCTTTATTGTTTAGTTCATAAATTGTTTGGATTCTTTTTCTGCTTTTGATATATATATATACTTGTTGCTTATTTACCTGACATGCCTACTGTATTTCATTATATTCTATCATATGTTATCACTGCTGGACCTCAGTGAGTATCGAGTCGACCTCTCGTCACTACTTCTTCGAGTTTAGGCGGGATACTCACTGGGTACATATTTATTTAATATGTACTCATGCTGCACTTTCTTTTCTTTTCTGTACTTGACTGTACAGGTCCGGAGGCTGGTACATCTGATTATCAGGTTGGTGCTAGATATTGATAGCGTGGTCATACTTCACGGTGAGCTGCTTTCCCGGCGACTTCCTAGCAGCACCCTGGAGTTCTTTTTTTATATTCTCAGTCCATTTCATTCAGACTGAGACCCTTTATATATTGTAGTCATTGTATATTCAGTAGTTGCCCGTGGCACTAGTTCCTGACACACACGTGGTGTACATTTTGGGTGGTTGGATGTACATATGTTATGCGACATGCCTATTGGTTGATTTTCCGCACTTGTAGTTTTATTTCACATCACCGCCATTATCATGTTTATATCTGTTTAAAATTGGTTAAAAGATGAAATTTGCGTAACGGAGAATGGTAAAACTTAGTGTTTCTATATTGGCTGGCCTAACCTCGCCGTTGGGCGCCATCGCGACCTGAATCGAGATTTGGGTCGTGAAAAATTGATGTTGCATTGGCTGGTCACCCTCTTCGTAGGCTTGTCACAAACACCGACGGCCAATTTCTTCTTTTACTATGCTAACTCAACACTGCTGAGCTACCCCTTCTGTTCATATAATTTTAATTATTCTTTTGGGGTAACTCTCATCTCTATTAACACACAATGATCACAAAAATAAATCTCTACATAGATAATTCTTGGCACGAACCATATAGTCTAGAAGCTCATCAACCATTGTACTCCCTATGGATCACCCCAAAATCTGCAACCGTGACTTCCACGCTGAGTAGACCTTCTGTAGATTTAAAGTTGTTGGAATAACTCCTTTGGTACTGAGGAATAGGGTTATTAAGGAGACCGACATAACCCAATTCCCAGCTTTATCTCTTGCAACATCTCCGACATTATACATTCCAAGACAAAACTGATATAACACATGACCCCGCAATCTACTCCTTGACGGTGGACTTTTCCACTTGGCACGAAGTCATAGGTCACAATGTTTGATAATACACAATGTTAAACTCCACATCTCATATAAATCAACCAGATGCCAAGTCCGTTGCACCCCTACATGATTTACTAGGTGATCTCACAATACATATGCATCTTCAGTTAGAGCCACAACTGGTCCAGTAATTACATAATCTTCCCACCACCTCTTGATGGAATCCGTCATCTGAAACACTTCAAAAATCAACACTATTGCCTTTAATTATTCCCTTGTTATGCAATACTAGAGCAGCTATGAATCCTTATGGAATCGGGACTAGTCTAACATGTACCGACTGAGCTAGAACCTCCGCGTCTAGATCCATTTAAGATTGTACAATAGGTGTTGATGTCCGAGCTCTATACTGAGCTCCGCTTCTGTCTCTTCCCCTAATCGTAGATGTCATTGGGGCTTCACCTCTTGTCCAGTTGTAGACGTTTTGCGTGTTGTAGAGATTTGTGAGAGGAGAAGAATAGAAAAGTTCAATCATCAATGGTAGAATAAATTCGCATGATAGAGTAGAATAGAAGTGAAATTATTCCTAACTTCATAGCCTATGAGAGATAACTACAGACGTCTCTATACCGATCCTTCAGACTCTACCAAGTTTGTTCGTGAATTGTGAGACCTAAGCAACCTAGTGCTCTGATGCCAACTTGTCACGACCCGAATTCACAACCTTAGGGATCATGCTGGCGCCTAACACAACACTTTCTAGGCAAGCCAATGTTAGAATTCGAGTAGCTAACTTCCTTAGATTATCTTCTTAAACATCAATAAATAAATCTAAAGTAAACTTAATTTAAATGATTTCCTAAGATAAAATAATAAACAATTGAATAAAAATGAACCACAAACTAATTATATAAATAACTCTAAGACTACCCAGGGTCTGGTGTCACAATTCACGAACTACTAAAGAATACTACAAATACTGGGCTGACAAAAATAATGTAACTATTTTGAATAATATAAAACAGCGTTTACGGAAATAGTAGAAGACTCTCGGGATCTGCGAACGCCGGCAGATATACCTTGTGTCTTCGAATAAATGAATAGCCGCTCTTAATATCTCTACTGCTGGTTGATACCTGGATCTGCACAAAAGAGTGCAGAGTGTAGTATCAGTACAACCGACCCCATGTACTGAGTAAGTGCCGAGTCTAACCTCGACGAAGTAGTGACGAGGCTACGGCGGGGCATTAACAACATATAAGATGTGACAATAATATATACAATAACGCAATAAAATAATTCTACACGAACAAGAAAAATATAACTGAGACGATAAATATAAAGCAAGAAGGAAATCTAAACAAATAATTAAGTACTACAACAACAATGAAATAACTCAGCTGCCTTTTCCAGGCCTCAACTATAACCAACTCTCAAATAATTTCCAAGTTTCCAAACTTTAACTTTAAATAAAAGTAGTGCCAAAATATAAAAAATAGTAATATAAAATGGTAGTTTTCAAATCTTGGTTTTTCTTTGAAAATCATTAAAAATATAATTGTCCTCCCTTATTGCTCCTTGTTGCAGCCTGCAACCCGATCCCACTAGACATATCATATCAATTTATTCACCGGTATCACGATCAATTTATTCACCCGTATCACAATCAATTTATTCACCCGTATCACAATCAATTATCCACCCTTATCACAGCCCCCTTATCACCGCCTTTCAAGTCAAAGCATTTTATAATATTTATGTCTCGACAAAATGTAAACAGAACAAGTTTAACTTTAAAATAATAGTTAAAGCAGAGTATGAAATAATGACAATAAAACAATGAGTGTTCTAGCCTTTATTTTATAAACAGTAAAACATGAATATTCTCCCTTATCATTGTCTTGTTGCGGCGTGCAACCCGATTCCACCTATTCACAATATCACAATCAATTAACCACCCTTATCACCCCCTTATCACACCAATTTTGTTTATTCATCAAAAACTTTCACAATTCAGGCCAAGCCTTTCACAACACTTTTATTTCAACAAATTTCAAACAGAAAATAGTATAGCTCGTAAGTTTCAACAATATCATTTCACAATAAAATCAACCAGAATATATGTAAACACCGTAACGCTGTCAACTTAGCTCAGTCTTTATGTACCATGATAAAATCAAGAGAACAACCAATACTTTTAATACACTTGCCACAACAATTGGCAACAATCTATTGAAACCAAACAACCATGTAAACCTCAACAATCATAAAACAGTTAAACTGCATTCCTCATCACTTCCTTAATATTATCAAAAATGAAACCAAGAGGAACATATAATTCGTAAAAACAATGCCAAACCGCTCAATCGTTTTGTGCCACAAGGAATACAGCTAAAACAACCAATACTCTTTCCAAAATAACCACAACAATATCTGACAATAAAATAATAAGGCCAAGTAGTCATAGAAACAATAATGGACATAGAACAATTAAGACAATAATCAATTAAGTTGGGAACTGGAAAGGGATCATGCTTAACAAGCAAATTGAGTGGTGCATAGATACTCGTCACCTCACCTATACACCACGCCCATGAATTTCACATAGCAAACAAGTGGGGATTCCTATTCCCTCAAGTCAAAGTTAGACCAAACACTTACCTCAATTCGCAGGTCACTCACTGCTCAATTACTACTTTTCCTTTAGAATCTTGCTCTAACTTGCTCGAATCTAATCATAATTAACTCAATATCATTAATTAAGGCTAAAGGAACTAACTTTATTGAAAATTACAATTTTTCCTAAGTTTTCTCAAAAAGTGAAAACCCGAATCCAGGCCTGCTTGGTCTAAACTCGGGGTTCAGACCAAATTACGTTTACCCATTCACCCACGAACCCAAATATATAATTAGTTTCGAAATCCGATCTCAATTTGAGGTAAAGATTTGATTTTTACAAAATTTCCTAATTCTACTCAAACACTCAATTTTTACCATGAAGATTCTTAGTTTTTTATTTTAAAATGATGAAAAAATGGGTAATTGAAAGAGTAAAGTTTAGAATTGATTACCGATGACTTCGGGAAGATATTTGGTGAACAAATTCATTCCTAGGGCTGTGGGGTTTGAAAATTTGAAGAAGAAGAAGTCTGCCCGTTATATATATATTTTTATGCCAGCTATTCTGCCTCGTTTCTCATGCCAAATGATCCTGAAAATCGATTTTTATGTGTCCAATAGATTCCTTATGAAATTATTGTCAAGTTAGACTTTTGAATCACTCAATTTGACCTTATAATGAAGGAGATATGTAGGTTTTAATATTTGCAAATGGTGCAGATTTTTAATACGCTATTAGGGGCAATTGCGTAATTAACCTGAAATATCTGGCAACATTAGTAAAATAACATAAAATCCTTATACGATGCCCAAATTCGATGATTCTTTTTGCTACCGGTGCGTAATTACGATACGGATCTAATACTTCATTCAAAACAGAAATAGAAGCTCATTTGTTAAATATGATATCATTTATGCTTGAAGAAACGACGTCGAAGCATAACAAAGAACGAGCGCAACACAACCCAAATCTATATGAAACTCACCCGAGCCCTCAGGGCTCTAAACCAAACATGCACGCAAGTCTAAAAGCATCATACAGACTTGCTCTTGCGATCAAATCATGAAAATAACATGTAAAACTATAAATTAAACCTCAAAACTCATTATTTTCCTCAAGAACACTTATAGTTCATAACTTTTCAACCGAATGTCCGAATCACGTCAACCGAACTCTGTTTTTCACCAAATTTGACATGTAAGGCCTAAATATCATTATAAATCTGTATCCGGCTCCAGAACCAAAATACGGGCCCGATACCAATGATTTCAAACATTAATTCTTTTCTTTATTTCATAAATATTTCAGCAAAATAATTTCTTTCAAAAATTGATTTCTAAGCCCTGGGACCTCGGAATTCATTTCCGGGCATACGCCTGAGTCTCATATGTTACTGCAGACCTCCCGGGATTGTCAGAACACAGATCCAGGTTCGTTTACTCAAAATGTTGACCAAAGTCAACTATAATCAAATCTTAACTCTAGAAATTACTATTTCTCATATTTTAATATAAAAGCTTTCCGGTTTCACAGACAGACTGTGCATGCAAATTGAGGTATTTAAAAATTAGTCTTTTATAGCTAATAAGCCTATAATTGCGTCTAAATTCTTAAAATAACCCCTTGGGTCATCACACTATAATTATTTCATGATTTACAGAGCTATCAAGACTTACAGGTTAAGTTAGTTACATATATTTCTTCCATGTCTGTTATGTACTTATTTTATGTTCCTTACATACTCGGTAAATTATTCGTAATGATGTCCCTTTTTCCTGGGGATGTTGTGTTTCATGCCCGCATGTCCTGATAGACATGTCGAGAGTCGTCCAAGTAGGCTATCAGCTCAGCGGAAGGTGTTGGTGCGCTTCATTTGCTCCGGAGTTGCTTATGTGGTCAGTATGATTAGGACATGTATTGATTAGTATGGAGGGGTCGGGTCCCGACCTTTATGACATTTATGTACTCTTAGAGGCTTGTAGACATATGTCGTGTACGTGAAAGATTGTACGACCTTGTCGGCCTATGTTTTGAGTTTATAAATGATCATGTTGGCCTATTAGGCATGTATGTCACATGTATATGATGATGTAATAATAAAGATACGTTACATTGGTACTCGGTTGAGTAAGGTACCGGGTGACCGTCACGGCCCATCGGTTTGGGTCGTGACACACTGAACACCACGTGCCCCAAGAAAGCTAATGAGCCAAGCCAAAACTCAGACTTGGAGAATTTCGCATAAAGCTTCTCCTCCCTCAATCTCTGCAATACAACTCTCAAATGCTAAGCATGATCCTCTTGGCTGTGAGAGTACACCAGGATGTCATCAATGAACACAATAACGAAGGAATCCAAGTATGGCTGAAATATGTTGTTCATCAAATGCTTAAACGTTGCTGGGGAGTTGGTCACCCCAAAAGACATCACCAAAAACTCATAATGGCCATAACGGGTCCTAAAAGCCGTCTTGGGAATATTTGAATCTTCAGCTGATGATACCCGGATCTCAAATCAATCTTAGAGAACACCCTGGCTCCTTGAAGTTGGTTAAAAAAATCATCAATACGAGGCAAAGGATACTTATTCTTGACTATAACCTTGTTCAACTACCTGTAGTCAATACACATGGAGCTATCCTTCTTCTTCACATTTGGCATTTAATATTCTCATCTTTTTGTATTTTAGCATGTGTAGCTAACTTTAAATACTAAAGTTGTGGACCCTAAATGGATGTAATGTTAACGATAACATTGAATATATATATAATGGTTGGTTGATATATATTTATTTCTCATTCTTCATTTATTGTTGGTGGTTGCAAACATTAACAAGTGCCATTATATTCTTTCTTTACTTGGAAAAGTGAGTTAGGGTTTGGTAGAAGTAAATATCAAAGACTCAAGGCTTTAAACCTTGTTTAATAGAATCTCTTAGGAATAAGTGGATTTTATTTGGCATAAATTGATTACTCTTAACTGCAACTCTTTTTTATTTGAAAAAACCATAAAGAGGAAATACTACCCAACTATTAAAAAATATTGGGTAGTCATTTAGAAATTATTTGCATATCTAAAGGACCTTCCATTAGAAATATATCATATTAATACCGATAGCACTATATTTCATTGTAGGGGACACAACCTTGGTTTAGTTTACCAAATTAATTAAAATCTTTTACAATCATATTTGTTACTAGTTTACTCGATTATCACACAATCAATTACCATACTCTTGTTACTCTAACGGAATAGAAATACGACTTAAGTTAAGATTCACATTACTCAAGGAAACTTTTCACGCCTATTCCATGTGGGATTCGACCCCAACCTAGTTGGATTACTATATTTGACATCAATCGTTTTACACTATTTTAAGGTGTAATTTGAGCGTATCACTTATTCACAAAACAGTCGCCTAGATGGCAAGGGAAGTTTTAACGTATTCAGAAGACATAAGTTATGAAAATGATAAGTGCATCAGTCAACATTGGAGACCTGATGTTCCAAAGGGGGGAATAATGTTACGCCTCGCAGTATTACGTCGATATTATGCTTTGCAGTAATATATTTCGATGATGTTACCCTCTGGAGTAATATATTACGATGATGTTACGTCCCGCAGTACTATATTACGATTATGTTACGCCTTGCAGTATTACATTACGATGAAGTTACGCTTCGCGGTATTAAATTACGACGATATTGCACCCTGTAGTATTGTACATTGAATTTTGCATAAGGTAATTGACATCAGTCCAAGGAAAAGATTATTTGTAAATTATAAGAATTTTTCTATTTCAAACAAGCGATAAGAAAATTCGTGAAGGTGAGAGGGGAAGCAAGTAAAAAAAATGAATTTTCCTCCACGTTTGGCATGTTGGGATAAAATACGGCCCTAGCTAAAATACTTGGTATTTATGGACTAGTGTCGTAAGAGGTACCACATAAGTATGATAATAAGGTGTATAAGGTATGTGAAGAATGAGTAGTATTTTAAGTAAGTTGAGATAATTTTTAATTATGCGGGTAATTGGTTAATTATCACGTAACGGGATATTACCTAATTAAGTAATAAGTGGATAAAAATTTATAATTATCCCCCAAAAGAAACGTGGCAGCTAGCCACATTATAAGCAAATGACTAAGGATCATATGTCTCTAGGTGTCTAACTAAGACTCAACCACTTCTATAAAAAAAAACTTTTGACAAGGCTTCATTTTCCATGTCTTGAATATAAAAGACAAAAATCAAAACATTAGTCATTCCTACAATTAGCACTTAGGATTGAGTAAATAGTTAAGAGCTTCTCCAAAAGCAGAACGTATAAATTCATGTAAAAATCTTCACTTCCAAACTAGATAGTTAGATATCTATAGGTACAAAGGCTTGTAAATATTGCCTAAAGACACCCATTCTTTCAGAAAATTTCGTGGAAATCGCTATGCATTATTCATAAGAGTATAACAATCTATAGAGACATCAAAAAGGTTATACCCCAGTAGGATCTATTTAGGAATTTTGGAAAAAAGTTTTGCAAGTAAATTCTCCTACAAGTCTAGTGAGAATTTTAGAATCGCAGCAACGTAAAATTTTGCAGGTCTAAAGGAGTACGGTGCAACCTTTTTCAAGAACATTATACGGATTTTACCCTACTCCAGGTATGTTAAGGCTACCCCTTCTTTCCTTTTGGAATGATCTATACGAACGAACGAAACGAGCAAATGCAGAACTTTCACAAATTACTCTATCCGTAGAAATGCTAGAGATGTGTATATTCTTTTTCTCCCATGTGTCATATTATTCTATCATCTGTTCATGGGTCTCAAAAATACGTAAGTTGGTAAGTTTTTTTCATGATATTAATCAGAGGCATAATGGTCTTATGACGTACCGAGAGGTTTTATTAACTTATTTTCACGTGCATTTACATATGCACATTGACCCATGACCAGACGACGTTATATACATATATATATGTATATTATATCTATATGGGATATGAGAAAAGGTTATGGCGTTATATACGCTCCAACACCTAATCAACTGGTATACGTGATGATTTTGCCCACAGTGGTCGAGATGATATGATGCGATGCCCTCAGAGGCTTGATGATTTTATGTACGTACAGACCTATGCATTACATGACATTTATATGCATATGCATGACAATATAAATATTTCATAATATACAAAGCTATCCACACTTACAGGTTGAGTCANTATATATATATATATATATATATATATATATATATATACACATTATAATTATATGGGATATGAGAAAAGGTTATGGCGTTATATATGCACCACCACCTGATCAGTTGGTATACGTTGATGATTTTGGCCACAGTGGTGGGATGCCCTCAGAGGCCCGATGATGTTATGAAACATGTACATGTGATGACCCAAAAGGTCATCTTATGTAAAGTTAATTATGACTGTGTTCCGAGGCCGCGAAAGCCTCCATTAATCTCACCTCAATGTGCGTCCGCAGCCCGAGCGCGTAGACGGGAAGCCTTTATGTGAAAATTTGATAAAGAGTTGAATTTATGATAATTAATTGAATAAAATTGACTTTGGTCAACATTTTTGGTAAACGGACCCGGACCCGTGATCTGGCGGTCCGGGGAGGTCCATAGGAAAATATGGGACTTGGGCGTATGCCCGGAATAGAATTCCGAGGACCCAAGTTCGAGAAATGAATTTTTAAAGAAACTTGTTTTCTGAAAATAATAAAGGCTTATGAAAATGAACCTCGATGTGAAACCTGTGCTGTCGGGCCCGTATTATGGTTTCGGAGCCCGGGACAGATTCAATATGTGTTATTTAAGTTATCTGTGAAATTTGGTAATAAACGGACTTGATTTGACGGGTTTCGGATAAAAATGGGAAATTTAGAGTTAATGAAGTTTTGAGGATTTTCATAGAATTTGAAATTTGGTTTGGAATGTGATTTTATGTTACCAAGGTCTGAATGCAATTCCGAGATCGGGAATAGTTCCGTTATATCATTAACGACTTGTCTGCAAAATTTGGGATCATTCCGAGTAGTATAGATGGTCCGGCGCGTTGTTATAGAAATCAAGAACTTAGGAATCCTTAAGTTTTATCTTAGAAGTTTTGAGGGGTGATTTTTAGAGTTAGCATTGTTTTGGGTGTTTCGAAAGCTCGAGCGATTCCGTATTATTAGTTAGGACTTGTTGGTATATTCGGACGAGGGCTCGGGCGAGCCCAGGTGCCTCCCAGACACCACACGAGGCCAAAAACCAGCTGATGATGCAGCTGGTGCACCTGATCAGGTGTGACCGCAGGTGCGGGACCGCTCCTGCGGTCCCAGCCTCGCAGGTGCGACGGTTCCGCAGGTGCGGTTCCTCTTCCGCAGGTGCGGTCTCCAGCTCCGCAGGTGCGACCCCAGCCCCTCTTGCCCAATTTCGCAGGTGCGAGACCGCAGGTGCGGTCCTCGAGCCGCAGGTGCGAAATCCCTATAGGCCAGGCAGTGAAATTTCATTTAAACACGGGATTGATTCATTTCTTCCATTATCCATCTTCTTCCTTGTGTTATTTGGGAACTTCCAAGAGGGCCTTCAACTTAGTACTTGAGGTAAGTAAATTCCCCTATCTAACACTAGTTTCAAACATCAATTCCTAGTTAAATTCCTTACTAAATTATCCAAAATCATGGAATTAGGTATTAATTTTTAGGGCTCTTGAGGATTTAGTGATTTTCCATTTTAGGCCATGAATTCAAGTAGAAATCACACATTAATGATTCTTAGGCTATGGGTGAGTGATCCCTTCGAGAATTTTCGGAATTTGAACATACGGGCCAGGGGTTGGAATTTGGGAATTCTTCAAGAATAGCGATTTTATTGAATAACTAAGATAATTTTCCACATTGTGCATGCATTGATTCAAGTGTAGAGTTCGGAGTTTCGGGCGCAATTGTGGTCCGAGGGATGGATTCGACACGAGGTGAGTCTCCTTTCTAACCTTGTAAGAGGGAATTGTCCCCATAGGTGATGTATATGCTATGTGTAAATTGTTTGGGGGCTACGTACGCACCAAGTGACGAGAGTCAGTACGTAGCGGCTATCATTGTTATGTCCGGGTAGTTAGGCCCACATCATGTCTTATATGCTTCCTCGTAATGCCTTACATGCTTTCTTGTAATGCTTATATGATTCATTGTGACGTCATATGTACTATGAGATTATGTTTTGTATGAGATCATTGTTATGTCCGGGTAGTGAGGCTTTATGGAAAATTATTGAATTGAAAGGAATTTGTTAAGGAAAGTAAGTATTGTAATATATATGGGATCGGGTCGTACGACACGGCAGGTTTGGGAGTGATTATGCCTATATCGGATCGAGTCGTACGCCACGGCATAGTTGAAAAGTATTTGTAATATATATGGGATCGGGCCATACGCCACGACAGAGTTGAAAAGTATTTGAAATATATATGGGATTGGGCCGTACGCCACGGCAGAGTTGAAAAGTATTTGTAATATATATGGGATCGGGCCATAGCGCACGACAGAGTTGAAAAGTATTTGAAATATATATGGGATCGGGCCGTACTCCACGGCATAGTTGAAAAGTATTTGTGATATTCTAACAAGGACTTGCATAATTATGATCCTTAGACTCCGGGTAATTGATACCTTCAAGAATTTTAAAAATCCGAACGTGTGGGCCCGGGGTTGAAATTCCAAAAACCTTCAATTTTAGGATTTCTTGTTAATTCTCCTTCTTGGAACTGAAATTGTCACAACCTTATACCATGTTTGTCTATTTGTGAGTCGTCGAGAGTAGATTTTGGAGATTCGGGCGCATCCTTGATCCGAGGGGTGATATCGTCACGAGGTGAGTCTCCTTTCTAACCTTGTAAGAGGGAATTGTCCCCATAGGTATTCTATGTGTTGTATGTATTTGATTTGGGGGCTACGTGCGTACCACATGACGAGAGTCCGTACGTAGCGACTACATGTGTTATGTCCGGGTAGTTTAGGACCACATCATGCCTTGTATTCTTCCTTGAAATGACTTCTATGTTATAAATTCTAGCTTGATATATCATTGTTATTTCTGAGTATTTCATTGATTAAATATTTGGAAAGATTTGATAAGTGAAGTAGACTTGATGTTTTG
>ML290835.1:18865-64319 GCA_005239495.1 Nicotiana undulata | reverse complement strand
ATTATTTCCGACCGAATTCGGTCGGAAAATTTCAGACCGATTTCGGTCGGAAAATTTTCGGACAGAAATAGCCTGATTTCTAGTAGTGATATATGTGATAAAGTATTAACGAAGGACAAATGTGCTCAATTTCGTATAGTATAGAGGTATATTTGGACCTTTTGCGTTTAATCAATATTCCACTGACCATGGAATGAAGCTAAATGGACAAAGAGCCTACTAGTGACAAAATTACCAAGAAGTTTCATGCTAAAACTCGTCATAGAACTGACCCCCTTGATTCTAAAGCATGTGTTTTAGAAAGAATAATCAGTAATGCAAATTTTGGGCAGCTTTAGCATTGGAATACAAGCCATTCTATATTAAAAAAAGAAGTGAGTCTTAAATAAGGTTTCTCTAACAATATTCAAAAGTAACAACAATGCCATTTTACTATGTTATGGCTGCTTTGGATTTACACAAGAACTTTAAAATATTGAAACATGGAGTGATAAAAAGTGGAGAAGACAAAGAATAAGAAAAACAGGCATAAACAAACAACTTTTTCAACATTAGCAGCGCAGAACTAGTCTGCTTAGATCACTGGACAGACTTATTGTAACTAAACTAAACATATAATTTTTTAAACTATCAACCACCAGCATAAGACAATAAGAGAATATAAGTACTCTTTCCCCTGACAAATACACACAAGTACATATATAGAACAGACCAGTATGTGCAGACATTAGCAAAGACTGCAGACTGGACAAAAAAGAATCATAGAAAGAAACGCCTGTGATCATCGATAATAAGGTAACAACATGCACAAGAACATTGTTACTAGAAATTCTTGAATTCTACCGGTTACCAAAGTTGTGCACATAAATCAATGCGTCCTATCTCTATATAAAACCTTAAACATACATACAGAATTTTACAATCAAACTTGATATACACAGAACCACAAACATCTTTAGCAGGGAAGAGGAAAGAGAAGAAGATGGCAACTGTAGCAGCTCAAATGATGCTACAGTGTGTCTTTGATGGAAGCTTGTCGATGTCAGACATGGATAAGGAGAGACGGCCTTATCATAAGAACTGCAGTTGTGCATTGCACAAACACAAGGGGGAACAACCAACCACTTGTGTACACAGTAGGAATATAACATGTCCCAAAAGGCAAATACAGAAAGATATGAGTATGTCAATAGCAGCTTCCAAATTCTCTTCTCATTCTTCTTCTTCTTGCAACACCTCATCAGTCAGGAATGCACAGCATACAACGTCGACTTTAACGAGCAGTTGATAGATGTTCAAATATTGTCAGAACTACGGCAGTTTCCTAGTGCAGATCCTTTTGGCAGTTCTCTAAAATGTGCAGCTATACAAAAGATTGAGTATACTGCTTTTCTTCTAGCATATTGCGTAACTTATAACCTTCCCCAGTAAAGGCAAGCTATTTCATCGAGCACAAAATAAAACATATTCAATAGAACTAGCACACTACAAAGTCCTAGTGATACAGCTTCCAACATATTTCCCTGCATGAACGTGCACCTGAAGGTATATCACCTGTTATAATGGACAGATACTGAGATTAGTTCATCACCTAACAATGAAGCTTAGTTAAGCTGTGCTGGGGAACTCTTCTTTTACTTTATGTAAATACTGAGAATGCAGCATGAGTTCTCGAATTGATCACATTGTACAAGTTTGTTACTAGAAGAGGAGCCTTGGAGCAACGGTATATCTCTGTGTGGGTTTGAACTGTGGAAGCAGTCATTGATGCTTGCATTAGGGTAGGCTGCCTATATCACACCCCCGGAGTGCAGCCCTTCCCCAGATACTACGTGAACGCGGAATGCTTCGTGCACCGGGCTAGTACAAGTTTGTTAGTAGAACTAATTTTTGTTCATTAACAGATCGTACGCTGATTCCGAGCTTTGCTAACTGAATTCACCATCACATCTTGATCTTCATTTTCCTTATCTTTTCCCTACTTATTTTCCCTTTGTATTTGCTAATTGGATCTTGGCAAGTCATTATTTCCACTTCTCATCCTCATAGTCTCTCATATTCTCTTCCTTCACCAAGCCAAATGGTTTGTTCATAGTTCATTCTCCTTCTTCTTTTGGTCATTCTCCATTAATGATTCTCTGTACTTTAAACATTTTAAGAATTTTACTTATATAAATTGGGTCCTCGTGCGACACAAATGTGGTAAACAACGCACCATTTTACATCCCTGAGATTATGAAACTAAGCTCATTCTACAAAGTCAAGGAGAATAGTCTTATGTCTATTTCTGTACATACCTTGCTTTGCAAATATAAGGAAATATGTGTTTGTATACATATACTTCGTAATCCTTTTTAACTGTCAGAGAATCAGTCCAAAATTTCATTTCATCAGTTCTCCATCTTCAGAAAGGCTTGACTTGCTAATATACCCTATCAAGTTTTCTTGTAAATCTCTCCTTTATGTTGTTAACTTCTAATTATGATCCTCTTTACCTTTCAGAAAATGTAAGTTTTGTGTGTGTGTGCGCTAAATATAGAAAAATAAAACTGTAACATGATTTGTGTATTCTTCTGATCCTCTTTGCCTCTCAAAAAATGTAAGGTTTGTGTGTGTGAGTGTGGTAATCATAGAAAAAAGAAAACTAAAAACATGCCGACTCATGTACTTTATCATTCTTAAGAATAGTTTCAAGAGAAGTTCTTTAATGAAATATTTAGTTCATACCTAAAAAGGCAGCCCGGTGCACTAAGCTCCCTCTATGCGCGGGGTCCGGGGAAGGGCCGGACCACAAGGATCTATCGTACGCATCCTTACCCTACATTCTGCAAGAGGTTATTTCCACGGCTCGAACCTGTGACCTTCTGGTCACATGGCAGCAACTTTACCAGTTAGGCTCCCTTTCATTTAGTTCATCGCTGCAATGCAAAAAATTTAAATGGCTTGTGACATTTTTTTCAACTGTTTTCTATAATTATGAGATTTAGTACCCGAAAACAGTCAAGATGGGAGCCACGTCCATATTTGGCAGATGCAAGAAAATTTTAACAATCAAGAATATCAAACTGAGACGAGGTGCACAGTAATAGCAGCAATATTCACCTAAAAATAATTCTGATCATGCATACTCAGATTGCAGGCCATTTAAAAGAAAAAGATACATGTCAGCCAACACACTAGTCAACAACAACAACAACAACAAAACCCAATGTAATCCCACAAAGTACATAAGCTAAGTTCATAGTTCTTGAGAAGTTCTAACATGCCCCGCGTAATTCATTGAACGACTGGTTTATTAATCATATTCTGCATCAAGCAGTTTCAAATAGAACCAGCACAGTTGCATGAGCCAACAGAGTCACACAGAAAATACAGATAATCGAACTAATGGAAATATTTATTATGAATTAGTCAACAAAAAGTAAAAGAGAGCAAACAATTTCTCAGGCTTTGCAATGTTGTGTTTGTTCTAATGCTCATGCTTTGATTAGGTTGAAATTCAGATGACAAACATAAGTTTTAATGCAATCCACTGCTAACTGATTCAGCATCTGATCTTGATCTCCTACAGCGTAAATTTCCATCAGTTTTAACAATTTCCATCACATGAAATGAATTGATCTAAGTAAATCACTACATATGAGTGACTACAGTCGTATGATTAATGTACTCAAACTTGGACAGTTCTCAGGCAGATTAGATTCAAAGATCAACAGAGGCAATGTGTAAAGTTATGTTGCATATTTGGCACAAGTTTCTAATAAAACGGTCAATTCCAAATGAAAGTAGGACAAAAGAACCTGGACCTGCTGACTGATATCAAACTTCAACTATATTATTCAGTAATTTATTCGCTTATGATTACTTTTCTTGTTTCTTATTGTAGTTGACACATCCAAGAATAAAAGCAGATTAGAAAACTTCTCCAAAAAAAGTTACTTAAGTCGAGACACCAGTATATATGTATGCAAAGTACTAAGTACAAACCCAGAAAAACTAAGCTACCAGATCAAATATACTATTAAAATACTAAGATTCTATCTCTCTAAGAAAGAAGTTGGTCCCAGAGTCAAGGGAAGAGAACTCCTAGGAGAAAACACTTATTTTGAGGGAATCACTATAGAACTACAATAACAAGAGGAATTCCACAAAATTCTCATGACTTATAGGAGCAATGCTAACCAGCAGCCAGTGGCGAAGTCAGAAATTTGTTCAAGGATGTTCAAACTTGAAAGAAGAAAATAAATTCCCCGACAAAGGGTATTCAATATATATTATATGCCTCTAAAATCTAATATTTTACCTATATATACTGTGTAATTTTTTGACGAAAAGTGGTCAGTTGACTACCCATAGAAGAGCATAGCTTCGCCTCTGCCAGCAGCATAAGACAATAAAAGCATGTAAGTATTTCAGTCATTCCTCTACAAACACACACACAAAAGTACATATATAGAATAGACCAGTACGTACATATATATGCCAAGACTGCAGCCTGGACAAAAGAATCTTAGGAAAAAACGCCTGTTTCATTGATCATCAGATTAACTACATGCACAAGAACATGGTTACTAGAAATTCTTGAATTCTATAGAAGCAGAAAACAACATTTTTTTAACGTAGATTCTACCCGATTCCCAAAGTTGGACACATAAATCAATGCTTGTTAGCTCGATATAAACCCTTAAAAAGACAAAAGAATTTCAAGAGAATCAAACTTCCTTGAACCTCTCATACAAACAGAAGCACATTACTTTTATAGCAGGGAAGAAGGGAAAGAAGTAAATGGCCAGTGGAGCAGCTGAAATGATGCTTCAGTGTGTCTTCGACGGAAGCTTGTCAATGTCAGACATGGATATTGAGAGACATAAAAACTGTAGTTGTGCATCGCACAAACAGAAGGGGAAACAAGTCAAACAACTAAGTGCTTGTGTCCACGATAGGAACATGTCACCCAAAAGGCTAAAACAGGAAGATATGACTTTGTCAATAGCAGCTTCCAAATTCTCTTTTCCGTCTTCTTCTTGTAATAATTCATCAGTCAGGCATTACAACTCCGACGTTAGCAAGTAATTGATACTTTTTCAAAAGTATAGTCAGAAGCATAAGCATTTCCTAGTTCAGATCCTTTTGACAGTTTCTCTGAAAAGTGCAGCTCTAAAATAGTATACTGCTTTTCTTCTATTCATCTTCTGTACATTCAGGTAAGTTCTTACCATCTCTATATATAAAATCTTAAGCAGATATACAGAATTTTAAGGACAGTTAATTACACTTGCTTGAACACTCATGAGATATATACAGAATCACTTTGTGTCACTAAAGAAACACATTTAGATACCTTTTATAGAAAGGAAGAGCGAGAGAGAGGAGAAAATGGCAACTGTAGCAGCTGAAATTATGCTTCAATGCGTCTTTGATGGAAGCTTGTCGATGTCAGACATGGATATCGAGAGACGGCCTTATCATAAAAACTGCAGTTGTGCATTGCACAAACACAAGGGTGAACAACCAACCACTTGTGTACACAGTAGGAGTATATCATTCCTCAAAAGGCAAAAACAGAAAGATATGACTTTGCGAATAACAGCTTCCCAATTCTCTTCTCTTTCTTCTTCTTCTTCTTCTTGCGACAATTCATCAGTCAGGATTTCATCGTACAATGCCGGCATTAGAGTATACTGCTTTTCTTCTATCCCAGTTTTGTACATTCTGGTAAGTTCATGTATACTTCAAGTATCCAGTTCTTAGGCGCTGTAAATTTCAAAAAGAGAAAGAAACTGAAATACTTTTCGCTCTTCATATTTTGTATGAGCAAATGCTCCATGCATTTACTTACTCCCTCCGTTCACTTTTAACTGTCCACTTATACTAAATCAAGAGAAAGAAAAAAAAGATATTTCCTATTTTACCTTATCATTAACTACTCACTCCCCAAATCATTTCCTAGGACTTTTTGAAATGCTATCATTATTTTGGGTATTATGGTAAAATATATACTTCAATTATTTTTTCTTAGAGGGAGTGAAAAGTCAAAAGTGGACAATGAAGGGAGTAGTTTTTAACAAATTACAAGAAAGCAGTTCTCAAATTAATCAGGCACAAGATAAAATATATCTCACAGAACTCACGAGATACTTCCTTTCGTGCATCTTCCCAATGATTTATGCAATCGTCACCTGAAATTATATCATAATTTCATAATTGACTGGATGGTTGCCAGTTGATCACCTAACAACTATGTTGCTCGGACTCTCCGAAAATTTTGCCGGTTGTGTGTCGGATCCTCCAAAAATAGTGTATTTTTGGAGGATCTGACACGGGTGCGGCATCATTTTGGAGAGTCCGCGCAACATAGCCTAACAGTGAAAGTACAGTTTAGCTGTGAGGGTAACTTTTTTTTTTCCTTTATGTAAATACTGAAATGCAGCACTTCGGTCCACATATCGATCACATTGTACAAGTTTGTTACCAGAACTAGTTTTTGTTCAGTAACAGAGCTGTACACTGGTTCTGAATTTTGAAAACAAAATTTACCAATCTTCACTTTCCTTTTATTTTTCCTGTTTATTTTCTATTTTAACTTGTATTCGCTTTGCTATTTCGGCTTTTCATCTCATAGTCATTCATATTCTGTTCTGTTCCTCCACAAAGCCACCTGCATTGTCTGAAGAGAACATTCTCTGCATTCTTCATAGTTCATTAGTTTCTCTATACTTTAACAAATTTAAAATTTTCTTTACTTAACCTAAACATGGTCCATGTACGACACAAATGTTAAAACAATGCATCATTTTACACCCTTGAGATTATAAAACTAAACTCATTCAGTACAATCAAGGGGAATAATAGCAAAATACAAGTAAATATGTATGCACATACTTTGTAAGCCTGTTCCAATTCTTCTGTCACTTTCACCAAATCTGTTCACTTTTCATTTCATCGATTTCTCCGTTTTACAGGAAATGCTGTAGTTGCTAATATCGTCCCCTCAAGTTTTCTTGTTTATCTCTCCTTTATGTTCTTCTGATCCTTCTTTGTCTTTAAGAAAATGTAAGATATGTGTTTGAGTGTGGTGATAATAAATAAAAAAATAAAACTGCAGTAAAAATGAAGATATGCACAACAAACTGGAGAAGTTCTTTAACAAAGTTACAGTTTCAGAAACAATTTCAATAAATCCAAATGGCTAAATAACATGTTTTTGATTGTTTAAAATATACAAGAACGATAATAAACCCAGTGGGTAGTGTGTATGCAGACCTTACTTATCCCTACCTTGTGCAGGTAGAGAGGCTGTTTCTGGTAGACCTCTGGCTCAACATAGTCGCAGCAACAAAGCAAAGGAAATAAAGTAATGAAAAAGACATGGAAAACGCAATAACAACATCAAGATAATAACAGAAAATAGCCTAGATGGAAAAGCCGCGTCCATATTTAGCAGATGCAATCTTATCATTCAGGGACAATCAAACTGCAAGAAGGAGCATAATACTAGCAGCAATTTTCACCAAAATAATTCTGATTGTGCATACCACATATTGCAGGCAATTCAAGAGGAAAAAGTGCATAAACTAATTCATTGAACAACTGTTGAACAGGCTCATTCTCTAATCAAGCAGTTTAGGCACAATGGAACTCCAACAAGCGGAAAGTTCCAGCATAATATACTGGAGATTCGAACACCTGTGTATGAACTTCCAGCATATTATGCTGGACCGGTACTTGAGTTCCAGTATACTTTGCTGGAACTCCAGTATAATATACTGGAGTTCCAGTATAATATTATGGAACTCCAATATATTATGCTGGAGTATTTTCCGGATTTTGAACAGTGTTTTCGTTCAGATTTATCTTTACATGAAAAATGGCAAAATTTCGATTACTTTTGAAATTGTGGCTATTTTTGAATGACCACTTATAAATCTGGCTATTTTTTAATTTCTCCCATTAATTGAGCTTGTACAAAAACCCCACCACTTTTTTAACTCAGTTGGCAAAAGGTTGAGGGACTTGTGTCTTAGGTGACAAGTTAAAGCCCTGCACCAAGCAACTAACTCTGGTATTTAAGTGAAGAAGGATAGAGGGGCGGACTCATCATCCCGAGTTTCGGCTGCGGTTGGCCCAAAGGGACAGCTCCTAACGGATTTCTCGGTCATCAAAGAAAACCATCACTTGAAGGGCAAGAGAAGGTTTGTAATGTTCAACAGAAGAAAAGAAAAGAGATGACAAAACTACAATAAAATCACCACTTTGTATTAGTATCCTCATGAATAAATTGAATCTTAATAAATTATTACATATGAGCTGCTACATTCTTATGATTATTTTACTCAAACTTGGACACTTTTAAGGCAGATTATACAACAGAAAGTTACAATCCCATTCATCCAATGACATTGCAGCAATCTATTTAAAGATATGATAGAAGTATCATTTGGTTGCAGTAAGGAGTTACCATATATTGCATTATTTTAAAGATATGATAGAAGTACCAAATGTACAAGTACTAAGAAGAAAAGCAGATTAGAAAAATTTTCACAAGAAAAACAATACTAAGTCAAGACACCTAAAATTACAAAGTACAAGCTAGGAACCAAGAATAACTAAGCTGGGCAAATAAAATATACTCCCTTCGATCCAAAATAAGTGATTTTCTGGATGTTTTCACACAGATTAAGAAATTCACCTTTTAGCATTAGTTAGCAATGAAATTGACCATATTAACTTTTACTATCTCACATAAACACTCCTAACACATATTCCAACACTATTTACTACAAGGACAAAGTAGGAAAAAAATAATTAATTCATTCTTGAAATCTGGAAAAATCACTTATTTTGGACCGGAGGGAGTACTATTAGGGCCAGCTTGGCCATAAAATAGATTCTTTTTTCGATTTTTTTTTATTCGAAATTAATGTTTGACCATGAAATTTTTTATTTTCATTGGAAGATAATTTTGAATTTTTCGAAAATTTAAAAACTCCAAAAAATTATTTTTCAAAATTCACTTTAGATCACTCAAGAAAATTCAAAAACGGCCCAAAATTATATTCATGTCCAAATACAACTCTAACTTTCAAATACCATTTTCACTTGAATTTTTTTTTTTCACTTTTTTCAGAAATTTTACAGTTCTCTCCTCCATCTCTCTTTCTCTGGGTGTGTGTGAGCGAAAGAATTTGGTCCCAGATTCAAGGGAAGAGACTCTTAGGAGAAAACACCTATAGGAGCCCTACTTAAGGCTTTTACAATACAGTAAAAATATATGATATTCGAGAAGAACGGGTTCTATCCCCGCTACCACAAATATCACAACCCATACACCGATCGAGGGTACCTCCGCTCCCCAACTGAGCAAAATGGATGATGGAATCACTAGACAACTACAATAACAAGAGGAATCCCACAAATTTCTCTAGGATTATCAGTGCAACCCTAACTTTTATACCTAGATTATTCCCTTTATATCATTGCAAGGCTAGTGAATCCATGATATATATAAACCCTTCCAAAAACATGCAAAATGTTCAGTATAACCACGTTCACTTCATGCACACACACGGTCAAAGAGAAAAACAGAAGTGCCCTGCAGCAGATTTAGACACAGAAGCACATTGCTCCACTGTCCAAACACATTTACATACCTTTTATAGCGGGGAAGAGGAGAGAGAGGACAATGGCGGCTGTAGTAGCTGAAATTATGCTTCAGTGCGTCTTTGAGGGAAACTTGTCGATGTCAGACGTGGATAAGGAGAGACGGCCTTATCATAAAAACTGCAGTTGTGCATTGCACAAACAGAAGGATGAACAAGCTAGCACTTGTATCCACAGGAGGAATATATAAAAAGGCCAAAACAGAAAGATATGACTTTGTCAATAGCAACTTCCAAATTCTCTTTTCCTTCTTCTTCTTGCAATAATTCATCAGTTAGGAGTCACAGCATACAACTCCAGGTTTAGCAAATAGTTGAAAGAATTTCAAATATAGTGAGACGCAAAAGCCAAAGGGGAGCCTTGGCGTAACTGGTAAAGTTGATGTCGTAATTGGTAAAGTTGATGTCATGTGACCAGGAGGTCACGGGAGCTGTGGAAACAGCTTCTTGCAGAAATGCAGGGTAAATCTGCCTACAATAGACTCTTTTGGTCCGGCCCTTCCCGGACCCCGCGCATAGAAGGAGCTTAGTGCACTGGGCTACCCTTTTTAGTCAGACGCAAAATCATTGCCTTTTGGTAGTTCTCTGAAAAGTGCAGCTTCCCGAAGGATTGAGTCTACTGCTTTTCTTCTATCCCATTTCCTAATAAAAAATGCAATACACATTTGGTCAGGCTTTGCATCTTTGAGCTTGTTCAAATGCTCTGATCCAATCAAATTCCGAAGTCAAATAGTAACAATTATAATGCAAAGCCATGCCACCTCGTTCATTTACCAAACTTAAAGTGGCGCTAAGTGGACTTAATCCAATCGTCCCCAACCCTTCTCTTCCTCTGATGTGTAAATTCTCCAATTAATTTGACTGTGTGGGACGAGGACAGTTTAATCAACAGAAAAGGTCCAAATATGCGACATTGAGCACATTTGCCCTTTGTTAATACTTTAGCACATATATGCCCTTACCGTTACATAGTTTGTCCATATATGCCCTTGTACTATACGAAATTGAGCACATTTGCCCTTCGTTAATACTTTAACCCGTATATGGCCTTGATGTCAGATAGTTGGTCCATATATGCCCTTTTCCGAAACGGAATCCACCCAAATTAATTATTTCTTTCGTTAATTGTACTGAAGTGCAGTACAAACAATATTTCCTTGCTTTTTTTTTACCTTTCTCTTCTTCTTCTTCTTTTTACTTTTTCTTTCTCCCATATCTGATTTCCTCCATTGGTGATGCCTTCTCCATTTTCGTCAGCAATGTCACTTGACAAAATTCATAAATTTCAGCTAATTTTAACTCCAAAAACCCCCACACGTTCTTCTGACTCGAATGAGATAAAAATTGCCGAAGAAATGTTTTCGGTGGTGTTAATTGGGTGAAGGGAGTATGGTTATTCAGCTTTTGAAGGTGTTGTTCACAGTGGAGCTTCAGATCGGAAGGAAACAAGACCTTTAAAATCTGAATAACAACATACTCCCTTCACCCAATAAACAGTACCGAAAAAATTTCTCCGACAATTTTTATCTCATTCAGGACAGAAGAACATATGGGGTTTGTGATAGTAAAATTGGCAGGAATTTATGAGTTTTGTCAAGTGAAATTGGTGACGAAAATGAAGAAGGCATCAGCAATGAATGAAATCGGATATGGGAGAAAGAGAAATAAAAAATAAAAAGAAAAGAGAAAGGTAAAGAAAAAAAGTACTACTCCCTCTGTTCCAATTTATGTGAATTTGTTTGATTGAACACGAATTTTAAGAAAAAATTAAGACTTTTGGAATTTGTGGTCCTCAACAAGTTAAAAAGTGGCTCAAAGAATTTGTGTGGCTATAAAAGCTTTTCAGGGTATAATTGTAAGTTTAAGCTAAATTGTTACTAAGTTTAGAAAGGGGTCATTCTTTTTAGAATGGACCAAAAAGGAAATAGGTTCACATAAATTGGAACGGAGGGAGTAATAAAAAGGAAATAGTTTTTGTAATGCACTTTATTACAATTAACGAAAGAGCTAATTAGTTTGGGTGGATTCCGTTTCGTAAAAGGGAATATATTGACCAACTATCTTACATCAAGGGCATATATGGGCTAAAGTATTAACGAAGGGCAAATGTGCTCAATTTCGTATAATACAAGGGCATTTATAGACCAACTATGTGACGGTAAGGGCATATATGTGATAAAGTATTAACGAAGGACAAATGTGCTTAATTTCGTATAGTATAGGGGTATATTTGGACCTTTTCCGTTTATTCAATATTCCACTTACTATGGAATGAAGCTAAATGGACAAAGAGCCTACTAGTGACAAAATTACCAAGAAGTTTCATGCTAAAACTCGTCATAGAACTGACCCCCTTGATTCTAAAGCATGTGTTTTAGAAAGAATAATCAGTAATGCAAATTTTGGGCAGCTTTAGCATTGGAATACAAGCCATTCTATATTAAAAAAACAAGTGTCTTAAATATGGTTTCTATAACAATATGCAAAGGTAACAACAATGCCATTTACTATGTTATGGCTGCTTTGGTTTACACAAGAATTTTAAAATATTGAAACATGGAGTGAGAAAAAGTGGAAAAGACAAAGAATAAGAAAAACAGGCATAAACAAACAACTTTTTCAACATTAGCAGAATGAGCAGTTTGTGAAAAAACCAAAGAACTAGTTTGCTTAGATCACTGGACAAACTTATTGTAACTAAACTAAACATATAACTTTTCCACCTAAATACTATCAACCACCAGCATAAGACAATAAGAGAATATAAGTACTCTTTCCTCTAACAAATACACACAAGTACATATATAGAACAGACCAGTATGTGCAGACATTAGCAAAGACTGCACACTGGACAAAAAAGAATCATAGGAAGAAACGCCTGTGATCATGATAATAAGGTAACAACATGCACAAGAACATTGTTACTAGAAATTCTTGAATTCTACCAGTTACCAAATTTGTGCACATAAATCAATGCGTCCTATCTCTATATAAAACCTTAAACATACATACAGAATTTTACAATCAAACTTGATATACACAGAACCACAAACATCTTTAGCAGGGAAGAGGAAAGAGAAGAAGATGGCAACTGTAGCAGCTCAAATGATGCTACAGTGCGTCTTTGATGGAAGCTTGTCAATGTCGGACATGGATAAGGAGAGACGGCCTTATCATAAAAACTGCAGTTGTGCATTGCACAAACAGAAGGGGGAACAACCAACCACTTGTGTACACAGTAGGAATATAACATGTCCCAAAAAGCAAATACAGAAAGATATGAGTATGTCAATAGCAGCTTCCAAATTCTCTTCTCAATCTTCTTCTTGCAACACCTCATCAGTCAGGAATGCACAGAATACAACGCCGACTTTAACAAGCAGTTGATAGATGTTCAAATATTGTCAGAACTACGGCGGTTTCCTAGTGCAGATCCTTTTGGCAGTTCTCTAAAATGTGCTGCTATACAAAGGATTGAGTATACTGCTTTTCTTCTATTCCATTTTTTGTACATTCTGGTAAAGATCATGTATACTTCTATATCCATTTCATAGGTGCAGTAAATATCCAAAAGAGAAAGAAAATGCAACAATTTTCGGTCTTCATGATTTCTACGAGCAAATGCACCATTCATTTTTGCTTTCTTTCCAGGCTTTGACATGGTTTAAAAGAACAGACTTAAGATTGATAGCATATTGCATAACTTATAACCTTCCCTACATGCACGTGCACCTGAAGGTATATCACCTGTTGACTAGATATTGAGATTAGTTCATCACCTAACAATGAAGCTTAGTTAAGCTGTGCCGGGGAACTCTTCTTTTCCTTTATGTAAATACTGAGAATGCAGCATATGACTTCTCAAATTGACCACATTGTACAAGTTTGTTACTAAGAAGAGGAGCCTTGGAGCAACGGTATATCTCCGTGTGACCTATAGGTCACGGGTTCGAGCCTAACAGGACAGAAGAAAGAAAACTTGGACTCTTGGCAAGTTATTATTTCCACTTCTCATCCTCACAGTCTCTCATATTCTCTTCTTCACCAAGCCAAATGGTTTGTTCATGGTTCATTCTCCTTCTTCATTTGGTCATTCTCCATTAATGATTCTCTGTACTTTAAACATTTTAAGAATTTTACTTATATAAATTGGGTCCTCGTGCGACACAAATGTGGTAAACAACGCACCATTTTACATCCCTGAGATTATGAAACTAAGCTCATTCTACAAAGTCAAGGAGAATAGTCTTATGTCTATTTCTGTACATACCTTGCTTTGCAAATATAAGGAAATATGTGTTTGTATACATATACTTCGTAATCCTTTTTAACTGTCACAGAATCAGTCCAAAATTTCATTTCATCAGTTTCTGCGTCTTCAGAAAGGCTTGACTTGCTAATATGCCCTATCAAGTTTTCTTGTAAATCTCTCCTTTATGTTGTTAACTTCTAATTATGATCCTCTTTACCTTTCAGAAAATGTAAGTTTTGTGTGTGAGTGTGCTAATTATAGAAAAATAAAACTGTAACATGATTTGTGTGTTCTTCTGATCCTCTTTGCCTCTCAAAAATGTAAGGTTTGTGTGTGTGAGTGTGGTAGTCATAGGAAAAAGAAAACTAAAAATATGCCGACTCATGTACTTTTCATTCTTAAGAACAGTTTCAAGAGAAGTTCTTTAATGAAATATTTAGTTCATCGCTAAAAGGGCAGCCCGGTGCACTAAGCTCCTTCTATGCGCGGGATCCGGGGAAGGGCCGGACCACAAGGATCTATCGTACGCATCCTCACCCTACATTTTTGCAAGAGGTTGTTTCCACGGCTCGAACCTGTGACCTCTTGGTCACATGGCAGCAACTTTACCAGTTACGCCAAGGCTCCCCTTCATTTAGTTCAACACTGCGATGCAAAAATTCCAAATGGCTTGTGACAATTTTTTTCAACTGTTTTCTATAATTATGAGATTTAGTACCCGAAAACAGTCAAGATGGGAGCCACGTCCATATTTGGCAGATGCAAGAAAATTTTAACAATCAAGAATATCAAACTGAGATGAGGTGCATAGTAATAGCAGCAATATTCACCTAAAAATAATTCTGATCATGCATACTCAGATTGCAGGCCATTTAAGAGAAAAAGATACATGTCAGCCAACACACTCAACAGTCAACAACAACAACAACAAAACCTAGTGTAATCCCACAAAGTACATAAGCTAAGTTCATAGTTCTTGAGAAGTTCTAACATGCCTCGCGTAATTCATTGAACGACTATTTTATTAATCATATTCTGCATCGAGCAGTTTTAAATAGAACCAGCACAGTTGCATGAGCCAACAGAGTCACACAGAATATACAGATAATCGAACTAATGGAAATATTTATTATGAATTAGTCAACAAAAAGTAAAGAGAGCACACAATTTCTCAGGCTTTGCAATGTTGTGTTTGTTCCAATGCTCATGCTTTGATAAGGTTGAAATTCAGATGACAGAGACAAATTTTTAATGCAATCCACTGCTAACTGATTCATCATCTGATCTTGATCTCCCACAGCATAAATTTCCATCAGTTTTAACAATAACAATTTCCATCACATGAAATAAATTGATCTAAGTAAATCACTACATATGAGTTACTACAGTCGTATGATTAATGTACTCAAACTTGGACAGTTCTCAGGCAGATTAGATTCAAAGATCAACCGAGGCAATGTGTAAAATTATGTTGCATTACGTGGCACAAGTTTCTAACAAAACGGTCAATTCCAAATGAAAGTAGGACAAAAGAACCTGGACCTGCTGACTGGTATCAAACTTCAACTATATTATTCAGTAATTTATTAGCTTATGATTACTTTTCTTGTTTCTTATAGTAGTTGACACATCCAAGAATAAAAGCAGATTAAAAAACTTCTCCAAGAAAAGCTACTTAAGTCAAGACACCAGTATGTATGCAAATTACTAAGTACAAACCCAGAAAAACTAAGCTACCAGATTAAATATATATTAAAATACTAAGATTCTATCTCTGAGAAAGAAGTTGGTCCCAGAGTCAAGGGAAGAGAAGTCCTAGGAGAAAACACTTTGAGGGAATCACTAGAGAACTACAATAACAAGAAGAATCCCAAAAAATTCTCAGGACTTATAGGAGCAATGCTAACCAGCAGCATAAGACAATAAAAGCATGTAAGTATTTCAGTCATTCCTCTACAAACACACACGCGAAAGTACATATATACGCCAAGACTGCAGCCTGGACAAAAGAATCTTAGGAAAAAGCGCATGTTTCATTAATCATAAGATTAACTACATGCACAAGAACATGGTTACTAGAAATTCTTAATTCTATAGAAGCAGAAAACAACATTTTTTTTAACGTTGATTCTACCCAATTCCCAAAGTTGGACACGTAAATCAATGCTTGTTAGCTCTATATAAACCCTTAAAAAGACAAAGAATTTCAAGAGAATCAAACTTCATTGAACCTCTCATACAAACAGAAGCACATTACTTTTATAGCAGGGAAGAAGGGAAAGAAGTAAATGGCCAGTGGAGCAGCTGAAATGATGCTTCTGTGTGTCTTCAACGGAAGCTTGTCAATGTTAGACATGGATACTGAGAGACGGCCTTACCATAAAAACTGCAGTTGTGCATTGCACAAACAGAAGGGGAAACAACCAAGCGCTTGTGTCCACGGTAGGAACATATCACCCAAAAGGCTAAAACAGAAAGATATGACTTTGTCATTAGCAGCTTCCAAATTCTCTTCTCCGTCTTCTTCTTGCAATAATTCATCAGTCAGGCATGTATAGCACACAACTCCGAAGTTCGCAAGTAATTGATACATTTTCAAAAATATAGTCAGAAGCATAAGCATTTCCTAGTTCAGATCCTTTTGACAGTTCTCTGAAAAGTGCAGCTCTAAAATGGATTGAGTATACTGCTTTTCTTCTATTCATCTTCTGTACATTCAGGTTAGTTCATGTATATCTCAGTATCCTCTTCTAACTTGTTGGAGACTTCCACAAGAAAGGATTTATATGAGCAAATGCTCCATGCATTTTTCTACTTTCTTTCCAGGCTTTAACTTATTACAAAAGAACAAACCTCAGATTGATAGCAGACATTCACAAAATAAAATATATTCCATAGAACTCTCAAGCTACCGGTAGTGCCGGACCTAGGATTTTGTGCAAGCGGGTTCAATCTTAGAAGTACATGACGTAAAATAGTAGTTGTCAATTGTGTTCAAATAAAATATTTATAAAAAATTTACGCTACTTTAATCGTAATTTGTACATATACGCAGTACTGGACACCACGTGCGTCCGCCACTGGCTACCAGTGGCGGAGCTAGAAGTCTAATGCGGGTTCTGTCAAATCCAGTAGCTTTTACGCAAACAGTGTATTTTTTTTAAAAGGTTCATTAAATATGTACAAGTACTAAATTTAGAACTCAATTAATAGCTCTTAAAATTATTATTCTAAAACTCAGAACCCACAAAGTAGAAATCTTGGCTCCACCTCTGAAGCTACACAGTCCCAGTTATGAAGTATGATCTTCGTTTTATTGTTATCCTTCCATTGAAACAATTTTCAACAAATTTTCTTTCATGCCCGCGCACCTGAAAGTATATTTACAAGGTCAGAATTGACTGGATAGTAGCGAGTTGATCACCTAACAATGAAACAACAGTTTAGCTGTGAGGGTGAATATTTATTTTCCTTAATGTAAATACTGACAATGCAACATTTGGATCCACACAATTGATCACAGTGTACAAGTTTGTTACTAGAACTAGTTTTTGTTCAGTAACAGAGTTGTACACTGCTTCTGAACACTGCTAATTGAATTCCCCATAACTTCTTGATCTTCGCTTTTCTTTTATTTTTCTTTATTATTCTCTATCTTTCCCTTTTACTAATAGGTATAATTTGCTAAACTGATGAAAGGATAAAGCTATGAGTCCAACTTTTCTTTCTTCTCTCCTGTTAAGCTCCAAGTCCTCAAAATTAGTGCAATGGTTAGTTATTTCCACTTCTCATCCTCACACTTTGGAGAGGAGAGCGCAGAGAAGAAAACGTCCCTAATCTCATCTACTGAAAAGGGGGCCGGGCATAGCACGCTCTTTTTCGGGACACATAGGCTATTACAGACGCATCAAAAAAAAACTTTCCGTTTGGCTAGTTCTACCAATCTTTTCATAATTGCAGTTCACTGAGCCCGCTGCTTTAAAGGGAGGCGGCTTACAACTTTGATTAACCCTATTTTGCAATTTTTGTAGAATCGTCCGAGCAATCAGAGCAAGCGGTTCAAAGAGCTTCCAAAAGAATGCCCGCTTTCTTTCTTCTGCCTTTACGCGAGCCAATTATGCGTTTCTTTTAACCAGCTCCAAGTCCTCAAAATTAGTGCAATGGTTTGTTATTTCCACTTCTCATCCTCACACTCCAGGAGGTCAAGGGTTAACAGCCTCTTGCAGAAATGCAGGATAAGGCTGCATGCAATAGACCCTTGTGGTCACGCCCTTCCCTGTACCCCACTCATAGCAAAAGCTTAGTGCACCAGGCTGCCCTTTTTATCCTCACAGTCTCTCACTTCTGTTCCTCTACCAAATAAACTACATTGTCGGGGGAGAACATTCTCGGCATCTTCATAGTTCTACTTCTTCTTTAGGTCATTTCTTGCCCACTAGTTTAACACTAAACAATTTTAAGAATTGTATACTTGATCTAACATTTCTCCTTGTTCAACACAGACAGTAAAATAATGCAACATGTTATAACCTTGAGACTATAAAACCAAGGTCATTCAATAATGTCAAGGGAAAAAATGTCCCAATGGCCTAATTTTATGTCTATTTCTATACTAACCTTGCTTCACAAATACAAAGAAATGTGTCTGCATATACTTTGAAAGCCATTTGTCACCATCACAATATCTGTCCAAAATTTCATTTCATTGATTTCTCCATCTTCAGAAAGCTCAGAACAACAATTAAGACCTTTTCTCCACATGCAAATCACAATAAAGACTTTTAATAATCAGCACAACTCTCTTATAAATCATCTTGTAATACTCTTCATATTTCGTCCGGTCCTCGTGCCAGCAGGATCCATGTTTTCCAGTCAAGTGGACTGTAAGTGCAGGTTATTGTCTTGTTTATAAAATAGTCAAAAAAAATAAAAAATTATTTCCAATATAATTTTTTTCATACTTAAATGGTTATCATCCTCTCGTACACTGGTTCATCCTTATTGTATACTTACTAATTATATTAGATGGGCATCTATTGTTACCTTTCTCACTTAATTCATAGTACCATACCTTAGTTCATAATTATCTTTTCCCGCTCCATTCATGAATGCATACTATGTTGTAACTAAAAGGGCACCCCGATGAACTAAGCTCCCGCTACGCGCGGGGTCTAGGGAAGGGTTGGACCACAAGGGTTTATTGTACGAGTCTTACCCCCTGCATTTTTGCAAGAGGCTGTTTCCACGGCTCGAACCCGTGATCCCCTGATCACATGGCAGCAACTTTACCAGTTACGTCAAGGCTTCCCTTTATTGCAACTAAGAAGATTTCCTGAAAATAAAGCAGGTTAGACTCTATCTTAAGGCAAAGTTCACCATATAGACAAAACAAGAAACAACACACAACAAATTCGTGAAATACAACTTTGAATAAAATATGGACAAAGAGCACCTTGCCTTCAAATTAAAAATTGTGATCCCTCGTTTATTTACAACAGACAGTGAAAAATAGGTGGAGAAAAAACATATAGAGACCACCCTGTTGTCAGAACCATAGAAAAGCTATGCAGCAGGGGCAAGATAACGTTGCAGTCAGTATTTTCTTAGCTTTAAAGATCAGTAAATACTTGGAACAGCTTGTTTAAGTTATTATTTTCCCTTTTGATTCAGAATATGTGTGCTAAGTAGTCCATTAAGAGAGGGAAGTTTAGTTTTCTCTCTGTGTTTAGCTGGAAAGGATGCTTTGACCTATGTACTCCTGTGGTTTGAGAAAAAATTCCGTCCACAGCTATAAATCAAGAAAATGCTCTAATACATTCAAAGGGAGCTTTACCACTTCTCCTCAGCACATCAAACACTGTGCAACAATTATTTATTAAGAATTTCATCCTTACCTTCGGGGCTTTTTGTAATCCATATGGTACCTTGCAGTAATATCATAAACATGAGTATAAGATTTTAAGCAGCAGAGCTCTAGCAGTCTATGTTGCACGGACTCTCCAAAATGTTACCACATCCGTGTTGGATCCTTAAAAAATGAACTACTTTTGGAGGTTTCGACACACACCCGGCGATATTTTCGGAGAATCCAAGCAACAGGTGTCAGTGACACCAGGGGCGGATTCAGTTCAATAGTTACGGGTTCCCGTGAATCCAGTAGCTTTTGTCTAGAACCTGTATTTGTATTGAAAAATTCATTAAATATATAAGAATATTTAACTTGGAACACAGTCCGTTCATCCGGTTAGTATTGTTTATTAACTCGAGATTTTTATAGGAACTCATAAACCTAAAATCCTGGATCCGCCCCTGAGTGACACTCTGTAAGAAGTCAAAGAGTGTTAGTTCATTAAAAAGGCAAATCCTAGATGCATTAATCCATTCCAAGAGTTCTGCACCAGAATGCAGAGGATAATAGACTACTTTTACCCCTTTACTAAATGCTTAATGAAGTCTCGTTTTGATAAGGTGCTTAAATGAAGTCTCTTACAGCGTACAGAAGATGTGGCTGGATAAATTGTTTCAAAATCAATTTATCAAACAGGTATTTTCCTTTTATATCTCAATGTAGGATTCATTGTGAATATTCCTGCACAAGTAATGAGAGAGGACTAAAGCCAAATAGTTACAGCTCGCTCCTCACCTAAGGAAGACTTTCTTTCTCAGATATCTGGAAGTCAAAAAGATTTAGAGCCCTTTCATTCCGAAACAAGAGAAAAATATTATTCAGCTTAGATACTTCTAATGTTGTTTGAGCACAGACATCAGCAAATCAAACGCATTGGAAAAGTATCTTAATAAATGACAGTGTCATTATAGTAGCGACACCGGGAATTTCCACAAAGCTGCTCAAACGTAAAAGAAGCAAAACAAATCCCTGGCAAAAGGTGTTCAGCATATGTTATATACCTCTAAAATCTAGTATTTTACCTATGTACGCAGTGTAATTTTCCAACGAATTGACCACCCTTACCAGAGTCTAGCTTCGCCCCTGACTGTCAAACCACCCCAATAAGCTGCATCCCAGCATGACAGTAGCCAGATGTATGCTGCGGTTTGTAAATAAGAAAGTTAATCCAATAAAGTTAATCAGTTATATAGTTGACATGACACTTGAACACTGAATACTGTTATACACATAAAAAGCATCAGCAGCCATGCAAAACCCTCTTCCTATAGGATTCCTAGGTTAAATGGAACAGATGAGTAACAAAGAGACCTCCTCCTTCTGAGTATTTCTATTTATTGACGCGTCAAGTTTCAGGAATTGACGATTTCCTGAAAAAGAAACTGATGCCGTTTAGTTCAGCAAGATTCATTGGAATTAAAGGAAGAGATACAAAGAGAACTACCAAAGTGCTAATAGGAGCAACAAATAAGATACTTCACTGTCTTTCAAGGAAGCATACATCAAATGACTTGGAGATAAATAGAAGCCCACATCACCATATTACAGCTACGCAATGCGCGATTTGAGATGTTATGCACCAAAGCTTGCTTTCAACAGAGAAAAATGCTATATTCCAAAACGCAATCTGGGAATTGGCGTTCCTGGTTACTAGTAGCTGACAGAAATAATCGAACAAGAAGACATGGGGAAGAAACTTAAGAAGCTCAATAGCTTGACAAGGGAAAGAACTGCTCAGGGAATATGACATTTCGAGAATTCAGCTCAAGAGGAAGAGATTATATCATGATCCAAAGGAAATTGTATACTCCGGTGACATAAGTGTAATTGTTTGTACAAAAGGATTTATAGAAGAACAGCGTGAGATTTCCAGTGAGCTAATTGCTTCACATGGCATGTAACTAACCAAGAGTTAACCAACTGCTCCTACCAACTAACTAAACTAACAACTTCTCAAATACTCCAATTCCGGCGCATCTTCACTTGTTGTATCTTAGCTTTCAAGATTTGTTTGTATCAATGACCATAAGTTCAAAGCACCCTTGTCCTCAAGGGTATGAAAATGGTGAATTATCTCCTCCTGGATCAAATGGAATACCGGAAACAACCTCTCTGCCTTCCAGGGCAGGGGTAAGCTAAGGTTGCATACATCTTACCCTCCCCAGACCCCACTTGTGGGAATTCAGTGGGTTTCTTGTTGTTGTTGTTGCTGGATCAAATGGAATTCGTGATAAATCAGATGGAAACTTTTGATGAACAAGATGATCACACGCTAGACTCTGTTATATCACCAACCATGTCTTCAAATTTGCTGCCATTATTCCTATATGCTCCGAGAAGTAACTGTTATGTCAATTCTATAACCAAGCATGTCTTAGTTACTAGAAATATCAATGTTCACCATTGGCTTAACTAACTTGATGCCAAATTCATAGTTAGCAATCAAGATATCTTCAATGTTGATATTATTTTGTTTCTTGGCCTTACTACAAAAGGCACTAAGCATCCCTTCTAAACTAGCAGGACTATTAACCTCACCACTCACCAGAGAGAGCTACGAAAGCCTTTTTAAATCTCCATTTCATGTTATTCATCAAATTCCATTGTTGCAGTCATCTACAACCACTTCTATGGAATATTTCAACTTCAAATGGTTCACAGTCTTCTAACTCCACTTTCTCTGGCTTTTCTTCCATTCCAATAAAGGAACTCTCATTATAAAGAGCGCTATTTTCCAGCCATGCTATAACTTGTAAAGGAAGCATTTTACCTACTTCACCAATGTTAATCCATTTTCACCATATCCCTGTGCCTGTCCCAAGCTACTGACCGCAAACAATCTGTGTATTCTGCCAAAAAGATGCAGTTTCAACTACTGATTGCATTCCTTCCATTGATATCACCCTTGTCTTCAAGACTGCAATATTCGAGGGTCTATAAGGAACAGCCTCTCTACGTGCACAGGATAGGGGTAAGACTGCGTACTCACTACCCTCCCCATACCCCACTTGTGGTATTACAATGGGTTTGTTGTTGTAGTCTTCAAGAGTGGAATATGGAGTGGAGATTCAATAATTGATGGCTTGTAATTGGGAAGCAATGCTGCAGTTCACAAGGTACATAACATGGTCATACATTCTCATCGTCAACCTTATTGCTTTCTTGTTCCCAATAACATCTCAAGTTTCCACTAATAGAAAACAATCAAACCATACTTTTTTGGATAACCTAGAAATCCCCTAGAGGGTTCGAAACCATGACATGAGTCAAACCCACACATCACCCAGCGCGCTGTTATCACTATGACCAAAGCCTTGGGGCCATCAATCCACACTTTTGCTCTTTATTCTGCAATTAATTTTGGTCTTTCCATGTTATTACTTATTAGGAAGAGTGATTTCTCAATCTCTACCCATGACCAGTTCTTCACATCGCTCTCAAAGTCGTGTTAGAAAACTTGGGAGAGCAAGACAACACAAAAGAACACTCAATACTCACAAAGACAAAAGTGGAGGAAAGGATGATTTCTATTCAACTTGACTTGCACAAAATGGCTAGGAATACATGGTTATTTATAAGAGAAATCTTTCATGTATCTAGCCTACACTACATGTAAACACAATAACTAAGTCCACACCTTACATCTTTCAAGGTAAATGGATGACACCAGCGGCGGAGCCACATTCAACCAAGGGGTGTCAATCGACACCCCTTCGCCGGAAGATTACATTGTATTGCTAGATAAATTTTTCTGTTTTATGTATAACTACTAAACATTGACTCCCCTAAACTTTTCGGTGTAACATTTTTTTATGTTGACACCCCTTGGCGAAAATTCTGGCTCCGCCACTGGATGACACTACTAGACACTGTACCTCTCAATGTACATCAATTTGTTCATACTCTAATACATGTACTAACTTAATATTCTAGTTCATAAACTAATGTAATGGAAACAAGTTTATGTTGTTCACATTTCAACAAGTCGAACCATAAATCCCAGGAAGTCATGACCTTGAAAAGAGTTGAATCCGAATGAGCTTGCCATAAGAGGACTTCTTTCCAAGCAGATCTTGTAAAAACATCATTAATTCTGCTGTTAATTGCATTTTTCATGGACCTGATTGATCATATTTGTGCGATCTCCATGCCAGCCTATTTCCAGCATTTCAACAACGCACTGACTTAAGGAGTTTAAATATACTCGAATGGTAGTGCAGTATCGTCAAAGTTCTCTTCCTCTACAACAACCACATACATAAACTTTGAGAGTTTAAATATATATATTTATGTGCGTGTGTGTGTGTTTCGTGTCGAAAATCCTGGGTTCGTCATTGAAAATCCTGGATTCTTTGAACCCATAGCTAATAAGCTACTATTAGAGTACTATCCTAGAACCAGTATCACTCTCATTATCCACGAAAAGCCACACAACTATGCTCATCTTCCAAAGACTCCACATCACGCTCATTATCTATAAAGAATGCATGAATAAACAAGTCTTCAAGAGCTTTAATCACATTGTCTCTTTTCAGTAGTGACACTATATGAAGAATCGGCATCTAAATCTCTCTTAGGCATTTCATCGAATACCTTGCAAAGATATGTTGTCTGCTTCACTAGAAAATTTTGGGAGTGGAAATGATAAAAATCAGAGAGTTCAATATTTCACCTTCTTAATTGTAGAATTTAGCAATGTAGTTTTCCCTTCATCTTCTGTCATCTTAGACACCATGCTAGCATCAATAAGGTATTTTTATTTCTTGTCATTTAGTTTTTTTTTTAATCCATTAATTACTAATTCGGGCATTCTTATCCCACATTCTATTTCAAACCACATTATAAATTATGCTAGAATTTATGAGGAAAAGAAAAATCAAACCAGATATTATACATGAAACAATGTTGAGATTTTTGTGGAGATTATTTCCTCTATTAACCCAACAAAAGTGAAGTAGCAAGGTATTGAATAAGTCAAATGAAAATTAATTTAGCTCATCAAAATATTTGTTCTTTACAGTAGAGACGTTGCTAAGGGAAGCCTTGGTACAACGGTAAAGTGATGGAGAGGTCACAGTTCCAGCCAGGGAAACAATATTTTTACAACTTTTGTGGTTCGGCCCGAACTCCGCCCATAGCAAAAGCTTAGTGGGTTGCCTTTCTAAGTACATGCGTTGTATTTACTATAGCAACGCGTTATACAAGTCAAATGAAGAGATAAGGGTAGGGGTGTTCATGGTTCGGTTTGGATCGGGTTTTCCCTAAAAAGAAACCAAACCAAGTAAGTCAGTTTTTCAAATATTAGAACCAAACCAAACCAATTAAGTTGATTTTTTTCGATTCGATTTATGTCGGTTTTTTTGTTTTTTCGGTTATTTATCGGTTTTTTCTTAAATATAAGACTTACACTACCAAACACATATTCCGGCGACCATATTTTCAACGTGATACTATCAAATCAATTGCCTTTTGAGAAATCTATTATTTACTAAAATATATTAACGATAATTGAATCAAATAGTGATGAATAATTTAAGGACTCAATTAAAAATATTTTTTTTAACATGAAATGGATTCTTACACTTAACGAAAGAAAACTATCAATCAAACTAGAATATAAAGGTAAAGAACTTTACTAAAAGTGCAAACGATTAACATTCACCATAAAAAATTTGAAACTTTGTATAAAAATGTACATATATATAGGTGTAATAATAAATTTGAAATAGCTACTCCTATAGTCGGTTTGGTTCGGTTATTTTTTGATTAAAACCAAAACCAAACCAAATTTGATCGATTTTTAAAATTCAAAACCAAAACCAAACCAAAAAGTATCGATTTGGTTTGGTTTTCGATTTGGGTCGAATTTTCGGATTTTTATAAACACCCCTAGATAAGGGTAATGAAACAATAAGCTGCCAGTTATTTTCAAATGACTTAAGCTTTGAAACTAAATGGGAGTACTAAAAAATGGGAGTCCACTAATAAATGATCACTTAACCATACTAAATTATTTAATAAAATAATTTTTTTATTTGTAACAAAAAAGTTACTTAGCTATGCCTATAGAACTCAGAACGTCAATCAAGCGCGTTTCTCAAACTTTTTGATTGTCAATACATATTTACCCTCTAAATAGTTTTTATGTGCTTCTTTTTTTAATACATTTTAAATATTATAAGTTTTCTTTTTAAATTTACAGTTTGGATATACCCATAAAATAAATTTATTTTATATATAAAATAAAAAATAAAAAAATAGTTTTTAGATTATATAATACTGGGAAAATAATATAATTAAGCATATTTTCAAGAATATATAACGTATATTATGAAAATATCTTTATTTAAATAATTGTTTTTATATCAAGTTCATGGAATATATGTTTTACAACTTTTATTTTCTTTCATTCCCGATTGTGTAAATAAATTTTTGAATATTTGTTTTTAACATCAAAACTATTATTACGAACAAATTGTTCTAAAATACTTTTTTATTATGCTCAATTCTTTATTATTTCAATATTATATAATTCTTAAATACTATTTTAACCGTTTAATTTATAAGTAAAATTTATGTTTCTATAGGTAAGTCTATAATATAAATTTAAAAGAGATAAAGAATCATAATATTAAAAAGTAAAATAAATAAATAAAAAGAAGATGAAAGTTGATAATTTTGAGGGTAAAATAGGTATTTGGCAATCAAAAGTTTGAGAAATCTAGTTGAGTGACTTTATGAGTGATATATGCATGATTAAGTGACTTTACTGTTACGAACGAAAGAACTTTAAAAGGTAATTTCGGATAGTTGAGTGACCATTTGAGTAGTGGACTCTAAAAAATGGAAAAGATTGGTTGTAGACCATAATGTCAAGCGCAACCAATTTAAACTGAAAGAGCCTTAAAGCAGCGATAAAGTTATCTCCATGTGATCTATAGGTCATGAATTCGAGCCTTGGAAGCAATCACTAATGTTTGCATTAAAGTAGGTTGTCTTACATCACACCCCTAATGTGCGAATCTACCTTAAACTCTATGTGAATGCGAGATACTTTATACAACGACCTGCCAATTTAAGACCTTCAACGTGGTGAAACTTCCCAAGTTGAATATTGTCTGCCTATGGAGGCAAATATTTTGGCCTAGAGCCTCCTGCCAACCTCTCTTTGAGCTATATGTTGTACTAATCTGGCCTTGGTAGATAGGGATAAATTCAAAAAAAGCCAAAATTATAAGTGGTCATTCAAAAATAGCCACAGTTTCAAAAGTAATCGAAATTTAGCCACTTTACATGTAAAGATAAATCTGATTTGTCGAAGGATTTTCGGGTTGTATGATAATTTCGAACTTGGGCGTATGTTCGAATCGGTTTTTGGATGATCCCGGGAACGTTTTGGCACCTAATATTGAAAGTTGGCAATTTGGGTGAATTTTATAAGTTTGGGTTGAAGTAAATTTTTATTTTATTGATGTCCGTTTGGGATTCCAAGCATGTGAAATAGTTGTGTACGGTTATTCTGGACTTAGGAGCGCGTCCGGATGTGGATTTGGAGGTCCGTAGGTCGTTTCGGGGTCATTTGGCGAAAGTTGGAAATTTGAAAGATTTTAGAAGTTTGATCGGGAATGGACCTTTAGATATCGGTTTGGATTTCGATTCCAGAAGTTAGAATATGTACGTAATTTCATTTATGACTTGCATGCAAAATTTGGCGTCATTCCGGGTTGATTTGATAAGAATCGGACGTGCGGATGTGTTTTTAGAAGTTTTGAGTTTTCATGATTTGATTCATCCATTTTGGCATCCGATTCGTGCTTTTAGATGTTATTCCAGCATTTAGATCGCGCAAGAAAGTTCGTATGTTGTTTTTAGACTTGTGTGGACTTTTGGTGTGAAGTCCCGCGGGCTCGGGTGAGTTTCTGATGCGTTTGGATGGATGGGAAAGACTTCAGTTTTCTGTTTTTTCTTTTCCTTGTGTCTCGGGTATCGCAAATGCGAGATTTTGTTCGCATTTGCAAACCTCACATTTGCGATACTGGCTTCGCAATTTCGAAGAAGCCTCGTCAAGGTAGGACTCGCATTTGTCAGATTTCAGTCGCCTGTGCAACAACTTTTATTACGGGACTTAGCCTTATTTCCCTCATTTCTCATTTGGTCTTAGGCGACTTCGAGAGAAGTTTTGGGAGGGATTCCATCAACATCAAGAGGTAAGTGATCCCTATCAATTCTTTAGCTAAATACATGAATTATAAGTAGATTTAACATGGAAAATGGTGGGATTTATGAGATTTTTGAGAAAAACCTAGGGTTTCGATAAAATTGGGGTTTAACCACGAAAATGATTATGGAATGGGGTGAAAATTATATATTTGAGCTCGTGTGGTTATGGGTAACGACTTTGTTCGAAAATTTCCGAAACGGGCAGGTTGCCCCGGGGTGAATTTTAGGAATTCTTCAATCATGGTTGGAAAATCACTTTAATAATTAGGATATGAACTTTTGAACATGTATTGACTATTTTATATAACATTTGACTCGTTTCGAGTTGTTTGGTACCGAGTTGAGGGTTTAAAGCACATTTGTTGACCGAAAGTGAACTTGAGAATGACGTAAGTCTCTTTTATAACCTTGTAAGAGGGATCTCATCCCCTTAGGTGTTTTTTGTTGTAAATTACTTGTGTGGGGAGACATACGCACTAGGTGACGAAAGTCCGTGCGTAGCTATATTCCATGTGATGTACGAGTAGTCTTAGGTTTACATCATGCTTTGTTGATACCGTTATTTGATTAAGCTTATTAATTGCCTTGAATAGAGCTGAGATTGAGGATTTCAAGATTTAAAATTTCCAATTTGGATTCCTTATTTAGAAAGAATTGAAGAATATTATGGTAAGTTGGAGAAATCTATATTCACTCGCGTCATAAGTATTATCCGCGAGCGAGGTAAATCTATTGTATATACATTTGAATTAAATTGTAAAAGCCTTGTGTATACGGCTAAAATTGGAGAGTCCGATTTTATGATTATTATGGCGTTCCATAGCCCGTCTTTATAAGGCTCGAGGCACAGCTCGAGGTTCAACCCCGATGGGTCACATCATGGATTCTCTATGCTCGACCTCGGGCGGAATAAATCGGTGAATATCATGGACAAGCGGGAAATTCCCAAAAGGCACATGGGTAGAGCTAACCAGGTCTACAAGAATAGTACAAGTTCGTACCGTGACATTAAATAGTTGTACCAGCTGCATATCTTTGTAATAAATGCATATGTACTATGTTGGGATCCTCCTCCTATATAAAGAGGACCCTTATCGTTTCTTGAACAGATGATATTCAATACAAGAACAAGAACATTTTATGCTCTCTAAATCAAACATACTCTACTATTACTCTATTGATTTATTGCTTACATTTATTGTGTTTCATTGATTGTTCTTCATTTATTACTCATCATTGATCATAAAAGGCCACTTTCGAGGCCCTCTTAACTATTATTCACTCATCGATCGCCTCCTATTGGGCAACCTAGCTCGACCTCGAGGCCCTGTCCAGGCCAGCTCGAGACCCCGGTTCACAGCTGTTTGGTTTGCATAACATACTGTCCTTAAGCTCTTATTTTACTTTCTCAACTCACACTTAGCATCTATTGCTTAATAACTAGTATTAAAATAAATCACGTATTTTTAGAACCACAAAATCAAATTTAATTGTAATTACCATTTTCAAGGTAAACAGTTTGGCGCCCACCGTGAGGCTAAACTTAATAGTGATTGTTTTAGTGCTGGTTTACTGAAAAACACAAGTTATTCTTCACACTTTTTCTTGTCCAAGAATCTTTGATTTCAGATCAAAATGTGTAACTCAATGAATGCACATGAAAACAACGGCCCTAAGAATCATGGAGAATACGGTGTAGCTATTTCAGGCGCTGGTGTGCCGCTGCGAAACCTTGAGGATGCACTGGAACCAATCCCCGTGGATGTGGGCTCACGCAACGCCTAACACGTCGATATAAGCTCCCACATTGACGGGAGTATACGTCGAGAAAACTAACGGGAAGCTTAGAAAACTCCATCTCGGGAGGAAAGAGAGGTTAGCATTCACGTCATTTTTGAAATGTTATAGGCACAACAATTGGCGATTACTCAGCTGCAAAGCCATCAAAAAACTCCAAGCACTGCAGCACCAGAAATGGCTCCTCGAGTCGAACATGCATCGAAGAGGTGGAGCAACAACGGGTCAGCAGCCGACCCCGCTATTATGAAGATGTTCGAAGACCTCACGAAGAGGATTGAATCAGGTGAAAAGAAGATAGAAGCTAACGACAAAAAGGTGGAGACCTACAACTCGAGGGTCGATCAGATCCCGGGCGCACCCCCGATTCTAAAGGGTGTAGATTCAAAGAAGTTCATGCAAAAGTCATTCCATCGAGTGTTGCTCCAAAGCCCATCCTGAAGAAATTCAGGATGCCCAATATCCCAAAGTACAGTGGGACCTCGGACCCCAACGAGCACATCATTGCTTACACTTGTGTTGTAAAAGGAAATGACCTGAAGGATGACGAGATTGAATCTGTCTTGTTGAAAAAATTTGGAGAAACGCTATCAAAGGGGTCCATGATGTGGTATCACAATCTATCCCCAAACTCAATAGATTTGTTTGCCATGCTGGCAAACTCTTTTATAAAGGCACACATTGGTGTCATCAAGGTTGCCACGAGGAAATCTGACATCTTCAAAATCAAGCAAAGAGAAAATGAGATGTTACAGGAGTTCGTATCTCGCTTTCAAATGGAGCGAATGGAATTACCACTAGTCTCCGATGACTGGGCAGTGCAGGACTTCACTCAAGGTTTGAACGAACAGAGCTCGATAGCTTCGAAACAGCTAAAGCAGAACTTGGTTGAATATCCCGCCGTAACTTGGGCGGACGTCCACAACCGGTATCAATCAAAGATCAGGGTCGAGGACGACCAACTAGGAACCTCTTCGGGCTCAGTATATCCTAGTAGGCTCCTAGCAAAGGAACCAAGGCCAAGCAAGGAAAGGTACCAACCATACACCGAAGATCGAAGAAACGCCCCAAGGCACAACATACCTCGAAACGATCGAAGGATGGATCGAGGTCAGAATTCTCGGGGACTCGTGAACAAAGACGGGTTCGACAGACACGCGAGGCTGGTGGAGGCACTTCGATTATCTGAGTACAACTTCAACATTGATGTTTCAGACATCGTATCATCCATAGGTAAAATCAAAGACACAATGTTACCAAAACCCATACTATCGGACCCCTCGCAAAGGAACCCTAACTTGATGTGCGAATTTCACGACACACACGGTCATAGGACCGAAGATTGCAGACAGCTCCGAGAAGAAGTAGCCAAACTAATTAACAAAGGGCACCTCCGAGAGTTCCTCAGCGACCGAGATAAAGATCAATTTCGGGAAAGAGAGGCGAACAGGATAAATGAAATAGAAAAGCCACAACACGTCATCCACATGATCATTGGAGGAATCGACGTCCCACAGGAACCCATTGTCAAACAAACAAAAAATTCCATCACTAGGGAAAAGCGAACTCGGAATTACATACCCGAGGACACTCTCACATTCAGCGAAGAGGATATCAAGACCTCATAACGATGCATTGGTAATTTCTTTCCTTGTGAATAAATTTCAAATTAAACGTGTGCTTGTGGATCCAAGTAGCTCGGCCAACATAATCAAGTCAAGGGTGGTGGACAAACTTGGACTACTCGAACAGATCGTGCCCGCCTCTCGACTCTTCAACGGATTCAACATGGAGAGCAATAAAACGAAAGGGGAGATCATCCTCCCGGTCAACATGGCTGGTACAATCCAAGATACCAAGTTTCATGTCATCGAAGGGGACATGAGGTACAATGCCTTGCTCGGAAGGCCATGGACACACTGCATGAGAATAGTTCCATCAACCCTTCATCAAATGATGATGTTTCCAATGAAGGACGGCATAAAAACAGTATACGGGGAGCAGAATGCAACAAGAGAGATGTTCGCGGTGCACGATGTGGCACCGGCATCGACACCTTCTACATTGAAGGAGCCAAAGGACAAGCAAACAACCAAGTAGCATTCACAAGCTACATCCTCGGTTGCACCCGAACGAATGAATAAAGGACCTTACCGCATCCTCGGAACAAGCAGTTGAAGCATATCGAGGCTCAAACGCCATCACTACTAAGGTATAACCGTCTCCCATTTTATCTACGTTTTACACTAACCTATGTGCAGGTGTCCGGTTAGAATAATCAAAGCACCTTCCAATTGAAGACCTTAGGTTTTAAAGCATGTGTTGCGCTCTTTTTTCCTTATATCGAGTTTCATCCCAAACAGGTTTTACCGACGAGGTTTTTAATGAGGCAACATCTACGTGATACCTAAGGAGGACTCAACAAGTATTCAAGGCTTCTCTTCAAATCGACCTCGAATACTGGGGGGAATCCCCCCGGGAGATCACCTCCTAGGAGAAATCGAAATAAGCCAAAGAGAGTCTCGATAGGAGAATGATGTATCGTGCCAAACGGTCAAATGAACCGTGTCCGCGTAGAATAATCGAACCCTCGACGGCGAAAACAATGTATACTACCAAGTAATTAGAGGAGTATCTTTTATCTCCAAAAGCTTTGCGTTTTAAAAAAAAGAGTTTGTTATTTTCACAAGAAGCGACTTAAAGGCCAGAAATCCTCAAGCACTCCGAAGCACTCGGGGACTGCTATCGACAGTCAGCTCATCGAGCCTCTAAGAGCTCAAAGTCGCAAGACCCTAGGCGGGAAACTTCGAGCCCGAAAGCCCTCCATGAGGCACTAATGAAACCCCCCCATGAGGAAACATCACCGATATAAACCCTTCGTGTGGCAACACCAAATCTGTAAGACCTTCCGGCATGCTCAAGAATATAAGCCCTCCATGAGGCATTACCGACAATGTAAGACCTCCATAAGGCATTATCGGACAAGACATTCACGAGACAATATCAAAACTGTAAGACCTCCACGAGGCAATATCAAAATTGTAAGACCTCAAGTAAGGCATGTCCAAGTCTGTAAGACCTCAAGAAAAGCATGTCCAAATCTGTAAGACCTCAGGCAAGGCATGTCCAAATCTGTAAGACCTCAAGCAAGTCATCTCCAAACCTGTAAGACCTCAAGCAACGCATGTCCAATTTGTAAGACCTTAAAAAGGAATAATCCTGATATTAAAGCCAAGGCTATATATTCGAACTTGTAAGACCCCTTAAAAGGCATACCCTCGATATAGACGCCGAGACTACCTCACTCGGGGACTGAAAGGCTACTGCCAAACACAATGACTACGGTCATAAGGCTCCGGCCAAACTAATGTGACTCGGAGATGTATGACCGTCGCCATAAAATCACAAGCCTTAAAATACTTCGAAATTACTTCAAAAAGAACCGATTAATCAAACTACCATCGACATAAGCAAAAGAGCTTCGATCATATTAGCTCCAAACAATAAGAAGTCTTCGAAACAATCAGCCTCCGAGAGAACCTCCCGAGGTGCTCATATGTCATCACATATCGACTCATAATCGAGATTCTCATCGAGTCATCGAAAAGTCAGACGAACACAAAAACTTTAAAAGTCTTTAACGAGGGAAAAATATAGACATACTAGATGTCGTACTGACCCAATGCGTAAGAGCCTAAGCGCCGGCCTAAAGAGCCTCAGGGTCGATCTAAAACAAGCCTAAGGGACAATGCGTAAGAGCCTAAGTGCCAGCCTAAAGAGGCCGACGCGTAAGAGCCTAAGGGCTAGCTGAAACAGCCTTAGGGACGATTTTAAAACCTAAGGGTCGATGAGCTGGAAGTCAAAACCCGACTCGAAGACTGAGCCCTGAACAAGTTAAATATCAACTATTATCGATCGCGCATCAAGCGCTCGACCTCAAGGGGTTCATGACGAAGTCCAACTCATCGAACTAATTATTTCCACGTCATGCACAAAATCTAAGGTTTTACCTCAAAGTCCAATTCATCTAGCTAATCATTGACAAATGTCAAAATTCAAAATAAAAGAAAGACAGGCACAAGCAATTAGAAATTCATGAAAAGATAAAATTGAAAGGTTTCCTTTTATATATATGTGAAATAATACAAGGCTTCATTTACAGTGCTCTCTAAGAGCCCTACGCACAAAATCAGAAAGGAAAAGCTAGGCTTATTTCCTCTCGGGGACTACGGCTCCGTTGGCCTCCTTGGGACCAACTCCCTCATCGGACTCTTCCTCATTGTCTTCGGAATCAAACACAAGAAACTTGGCATCGTATTCATCCACCTTGGCCTGTTCTATCTCTTCCGAGACATCAAAGCCCCTAGTGTGGATCTCCTCGAGGGTTTCCCTCTAGGATCTGCATCGGGCATATTCCTTGCTTCTGCTCTCCCGATCGGAAGCCTTTCTCAACTCAGCTCGATCATCGACAACATCTTTTAAATAGACGACCACTTTCTTGTCAGCCTTAGCTCGAACCACTCCAGCTTCAGGTCGAGCATCCACGACCTCGTTCTTCATCTTCAAAAGATCAGACTCGAGCCTTACAATCCTACTTGTCTGGATCGATCTATTTTCACGAGCATTCCGAAGTTGCACCTCGAGGGAAGAAGCCCTGGCCAAAGCATTATTCTTGGCCGCTACATGGGCATCTATCTGAGTTCTTAGCCCATTGCATTCAAGGTTAGCCTGGACAACTTTGCCCCAGAGGCGTTCCAGGTCCTCCGTCTTTCTCTACAACTGAAATATCAAAATATTAATCTCCGAATATAGGAGGAAAAAAATGCATTCCCTCAAAACAAAGATTACATGTCTTTCGAGGCGGTCTTCGTAGTCCTGGCTTCGATTTATTTCATAGCGAAGGTGTATCAACTCCTTTTCTCTTTTATCACATAGAAGCCTGGGGGATTTCTCCCCATCCAAGGCTTTTTGCAACTTAGTCTTACAACGACAAAACTCGTACTTAAGTTTGTCAAAGGCCTATGGAAAAGAAACTTCAATTTAGAAGAACAAAGTTGTAAAGCTGAAAGACCAAAGAGTTATCGAAGCTTACCGAAGAACAAAACCGCTTAGCCTCCTCGAAAGCCGAGCGAGCATCTTCTGGTCTGACCTCTTCGGCCCCAGTTGAACCATCCATAGAGGGAACATGATCATTCGAGACTTCGCTCCTTTCAGGCAGCTCTTGACCTCGAACACCCCTCGAAGTACCTTCGAGGGAAAGAGAAGATGGCAGCAAAGGAGGAACCACCCTCCCGAGGCTGAAAACCTCGGGTACTGCAGGCTCAGCTGCCTTAAGATATCTCTCGGTCCGGGCCATCGATGTATGGACGCTCCTTTCTGTTGCACCAATGCTCGTACAACGGCCGATGGGTACATGATCTACCCCAACGGTTACATCTCCTGTACGCCTCCGGAAAGGCCCTACCTCACTATGAATCTCCTCATCCACCGAGGATTCCATCTATTTGTTATCATTCTTCGGCCCCGAAGCCGATGATTCTTCCTCCTCTCCAAGAGGGCACGATCTCATCCCGGAAAATTCTCCAATGGCTGTAGTAAAGAAGTTAGGTAATGCAACGGGGAATATTCCTTAAAAAAGGAATCATACGGCTCTACCATGATGATTTGCCTCCCATCTACCCTTCGACAGGTCTCGCCACTTACGTTCATCGTAAGTCGATCAAGCTGCTAGTTTCCGAGTTTACTCCACCAGATCGGGGACCTCATGTGGCAATCACGGGATTACTGCGAAAAAAAGAAAGAAAACATTCTTATAGAGTCTGGCTCCACTAAAAGCAAAAAATGATTAAGCACAATATATCTCTTACGTGTGAAATTCCATTTCTTAGGAAATGGAAGGAACTCACCAGGGATAATATCAACAGTCCGCACTCGGAAAAATCAACTCATCTACCCTCGGTCCCCATCTTCTTCGTCACTAGTAACAAAGGTCCTGGTGGATCGATGTCGTAAAGTAATTGTCGCGCCCCTTTTTTTCTCGCAGAGATCGGGGTTTATGACATTTTTGGGTTGAGACAACTCTTTCCTTTTGGGAGAGGGGTTTTGCATTTTTTTTAGAATCTCCACCTAGTAATTTTAAAGGTGCGTTAAGGCACCTAAGAGGTTTATCTATAACTAAGTTGTTAACCAGAGATAGGGTAAGGGCTTGAAATTATCCTAAGGGGAAGGTGTTAGGAACCCCTCAAGATCCACAAGTGTGGTTCCCGGCCAAATAACTTTTGTGAATTTGTACGGTTTAGAAAACAATCAAATAAGGGCTCAAATAAGAGGGGATTTAAATCTTAAGCATGCAATGTGTTTGAAAACAATTAGGGAAAAAGCTAAGTTTTGAAAAGGTTTACAATCTAAGCATGTAAAGTAAGGATATCCTAGGTTTGTGGTAATATGGATCACATCAATGCAATACCCGGTATGACATTCCTCAAAGAGGGGCTACACGTGATATTAGCGCATCGGTCATCATATCTATATTCTACCCTTTCCCACCCCGTGAAGGTAATTAAAGCGCGTATTTGTCACGACCTCTATTGCGTGCTATTACCCGTCCCTTATTAATAGTCCCAGAGGAGTTTAGGACTTCTACCTATAAGGGAAGTTCTAGGTAGACCCTCAGGTTTAAAGGAAAAATGCTAGGGCGACAAACAAAATCATATAGGACTGCAGTTAATGGGAATATAGAAAAGTAAGTAAAGGCTCAAGTTTACCTCCACAAGCGATACAATTAGACAGCACGACTCAAACACAGTTACGGGCAGTGTTTAAATTCACAATCCTAAGACATGGTGTCTAGGTGAGTTCAGAATATAAAAAGATATGCAGACCTATTTTTATAACCCAGAAAAGGAGTCCTAGTCAATTTGCCTATTGATTTGAAACCTTTTAAGCATTGAACACCATATACAGGAAGGCAGATTTCTAGTTTTAGACAAATTAATCACCTAAGGCTTTCCTAGGTGTGAGATAGTATATACAAATTACCAGAATTACTTAGAGGAGAGATGTTCAACATTGTATTACCTAAACATGTTGTTCTAGGTGTTCAAAATACAGACTTATTATCATCTAATTGCGAGGATTGAATGAAGTTCTTCTTTTTCCAATAATTAGGGTAGGTGTGCTTAAACAAATGAGATGCAATCCTAAGGACATGATATCTAATGCACAAAGATGCAGAATGGTGCAGAATCAGAAGCCTAAACAAGATCTATAAATGCACAAATATTGCAGTGTTTTGACATGCTTTCAGGATATGCAAAAGTGACAGGTTTATTAGTCGTTTACCTAGAACATGATCTCTACGTGTAACATGGTGAAGCATGATTGCACATTTTGTTAACACTCTTATTTTAGGGCCGGATTTAGATTACGTTTTCAGGATGCATAGATAGAATCACATGATAGCAGTTTTTCCATTATTACTTACGGAACATGATTTTCCTAAGTATTGAAGTGAAGTGCTGAAATAGTGTTTATGAAATCCTAAAGAGCATGATTTCAAATGCACGATATGCTTTGCACATGTTAGTCCTAAACATGATCTCTATTGCACACATAGGAAATATAAACCTAATAGCATGGTTTCTACCCTTTTAGATCTATAGCATGCATAATTACTCCTTCCCTTTTTACTATCCATTCCCCAAGAGTTGTTTAGAAATTATTACAGACCAATGAATGAGTTACATAAATAGAAATAGAAAATCAAGAAGCTACTCTATAGGGAGCCTTCAATTAGGCCCAGGTTTCCCTAAGCCTCCAATGGCCTCCAATGTCTCAATTCCATAGACTAGGTACATCAAAGTTCCCTAAGGATCTCAAGGATCCCGGTCAGTGCTTACACCTATACTTAGTAACCAAGAATTGAACAAGTGCAGTGTGAAAGTGCCAACCTCAGTGTGTCAGAGTTCAGAGGGAGATCAAGGGTCCCAAAGCAGTACTCACACTAAGGGGGCAGAACTTAAAGGGCTAAGAATAAAGTGAAGTGCAGGAGGTGATTTGAAAAGAGTTGAGTTAAAAGAGCACTTCTGAAAATAGTCTATTTGAAATAGGTTTACAATCAGTAGGTGAGTGGCTTAGGAAAATAGTTTTGAAAAGAACATGGGATGGAGCATTCGACCAGCACCAAACAATACACAACACATAGAGAGACAACCACAAACAAGGAAACAGGGATTGGGGACATATAGGCCATACATAGAAACAGATTTGTATACAAGTTAACACTATAGATGTACCAAATCATCACAGACCTGTACAGGGCCTAAACAATCACATACATAGTTTATCACAAAGAGTTCATGCCAAGAACTAAACAGAACCAAATTGAGGGAGTACTAGGGAGAGGACAACACATAATAAACATAGATACACATAAGTTCAGGAAAGGTTCTGGATATAGTATAGAGACTAAGTAACATGTGGTGCATGTTGTAGTATACTAAGAATTAAAGAAGACATAAGCATAATCATGTTGAAGCATGCTAAGAGGGTAGTAACATGTTGAGGCTAAAGGGAAAAGGTATTAAGAACTAAAACAACAGAGCATACAAAACTAGTTGCAAGTATAACAACAAAACCATAAGTAAAAGAAGATTAGAGATAAAATGTATCGAAATACCCAAAGAAAACATATTGTTTTGAAGCTTTAATCATAAATTGAAGACATACCAGTTGGAAGATAACAAGTACAGAATGAAGAATAGGCAAATAGAATAACCAGCCTTGGCTTGCAGCCGACTAGTAATAGCAGGTAATCAAGAGAAGAACAGTAGAGAGTATGTATGTGTGTAAAAGAGAGTTGAACAGTGTGTGTGTTCGTTTGTGTGTTACTGAAAGACTAGAGTATTTATAGTTGAAAACAGGTAGTAAAATAAGGTAGGAATCATAGTAGCATGGTAATTAAGGAACTTGGAATCAATTAGTCAGTCATCAAGGCAAGTACTCCTTTAAGTTAAGGGATTTTAATTCAAACGGTAAAAACCAGTAGAATATAAGGCAAGAAAGAATCAATACATGACTAATAAGGAAGGAATCAAAGTTCATTAAGCATAGGGTAGTCAATTAGGACTAAATTCAGAAAACTTCAATTAAGGAAATGATTCGGTAAAAATAAAGTACTACCGCAAATAAGGTAATGAAATCAATTAATTTAAACAGACGAGTAGAATTCTAGGGTTTTAAAAGAATCCTTTCAATCAAACCATCAAATAAGGAAATCAGAATCAGTCAAGAGAGAGTCATGATTTCTATAATTCAACATATAAATAGAGAAGAGCAGACAATCGTAGCAAACAGGCAGGGTCAGCAATATCGACAGAAGGAGGCAAGAGATGAACAAACAGGAATGAACACAATCATACAGAGGTAATACAAGTAGGCTAAGGACTCAGTAAAACCTATTCGAAGTATGTCAACCACAGAATCGTAACAAGAATCGAGTAATCAGGCTAACACAAAGAACCAAAGTAAAATGATCTTAAAAATTAGGGCTTTTTAACATAGGCGAGTTAAAAAGTGGTAAGAACACAGAATCATTCGAGATATGCAAGGAACAGGTTTAAACATACAGAAAACATCAGTTTGAACAAGTGTAAAAGAAACTCTGATAAAACCCTAACTTTAAAGGAAGTCAAAATGACTTAAAATTGATGATTTTTTAAAAGAAGTTCGATACTAATATAAAATATAGAGAGAAACAAACTTAAATCGTTAAAAATAGCGCGGATATAAGAGATTCAAAAAAAAGTCATGGTTTCAAAGGAAACCCAAATAGAAACGGAAGAACATGTTATAAACTTCAAGGATCGTAACAAATATGGTGTGATTTTGCCCAAAATCACACCGGAGAAGCTATGAACAACCAAAACAGAAACCCTAGACACAAGTCGGCATGGCCCAGGGCCCTTGAAGGCCTCAAAGATGATGAGCCAGGTGAGGGGGGAACCATTGGAAGCTTGGGGTTGAAAGGTGGTCGCCAGAGATGGCCGGAGAGGGAGGCGGTGGTTGAAGAAGTTAGGGTTAGGTTGAGAGAAGAGAAGAGACGAGAGCTTCTGAAGGCGGCGTGGTTTGGAAAATGATGTAGGGTTAGGGGTCTTTAGGAATTAAAAAGGAAAGGGTTTATTTGGACCGTTGATCTGGGAGATCAACGGTCAGGATTAGAATGGGTAGATGGGTTCCGAGTTTGGGTAGGAGTTTATAGGATCTAGGTCGGGTAATTGGGTAGGAAATTGGTTTAAGAGTGGGCTCAATTTGGGCTATAATTGAAAGCCAAATTTGGCTATGATTTAAATAGCCAATTTTCCTATTTTGATTTTAATAAAATAATAAATAGTTTTCTAAGAATAATTTTTCTATACCAAAATTATTTAAAATGTATAATTATCATTTTAAAAATATAGGGGCTAATTTTACACGTATAAGATATAATTATACATTAAGACGAGCAAACATTGCAATTATATGCAATTTAGCTTGAAAAATACCAAATGTAATTATAAAATGCACAAAAATTATATTAATTACATTTTGGTATAAGTATAGAATTTAAATGAATAAATCATTATAGCAATAATTTTGGAAATAATTATTGCGAATTTTATGAATAAGAAGGGGAGAAAATAAATCAATTTAAACCCTTAAAATTATGGGGAAAATTATAAAAACCTTGTGTATGCTTATATATGCATATATATGCTATTTTGAAGGTATTTATGCATATTTAAAATATATAAAAAAATTGGGTATCAACAGGAATCAGGGCCCATAATACAAGGGCCGGTATAATCTGATGAGATGAATGAGGGTGAACTCGAGCCCGACTTTCTCCGCAAAGAACCTTTTCATCAACACTATCCTCCAAAATGACGGGTGAACCTGTGCCAGGGTGACCCGATATATTCGACAGAACTCGAGTTCGACTCTGTTGAGAGGGCCCAACGTAAAGGGGTACGTATATACATTTAAAAACCTCTCTACATGAACCATGATATCCTCTTCCAGGGAAGGTACCTACAATACCACCTTTTCTCCCCATCCACATCTCTCATCACTGCCTCGAGGTGTTTCTCTCCTATTGACGGGATGAACCTCGATGCATGCTCCCGATGGCCCTGTTGGGAGGTCTCTCTAACGTAAAGTCCCTCCTCGAGGTTATCTCACCAGACGCCGGCGGTTTTCCACTGACCTGGCGTGAAGCAGGGGCAGAACTTCCCTCTTCTTGCTGAGTGGACTTGGGCATGGCAGCCATAACTATGGTAAAACAAGAAAAGGGAGATGAAAACTTAGGCGAAAGCTTTGAATTAAAATGGTGGAGGAACTGATCCAAGGAAGAGAAACTCTATAAAGAGATAGTTTCTCAAAGTAGCAAAGTCCTCAAATGAAGAGGAAGCAAATACATATATGGAACAAGCTGCGGTTATTCGTCTACTTTGAAGGCCAATTAATTCTGACCAAGTTATTATAAGCTTTTGGGTAAGTGTACCGGTGGGACCACCTCGGTCATCACTGTCATGTCATATGAATGACGTTGTCATACAACGTCCGAGGGATCGAGGTCCCCATATCAACCCAACCTCGGGGATCCTTGTTACTGCAAGTTCGGGATCGAAGGAGCTAAGTTCGAAATCGAAGAATAACTTTTTCATAAACACAAAGGGCAAAATTTGAAGACATGAAACAAAGAAGTCTTTTTGCATTCCCAAAAATACATTTACAAAGGTATCTTTACAAAGCTCCCCCGAGGAGCCCATACACAAAAAGAAAGAAAAGAAAAAACAAGAACAGAAAGCAAGTCTACTCTTCGTCCTCACTACTGTCTGAGTCGCTTCCAGAGCCCTCGTTCGAAGAAGTCGAAAGTGCTGATTCTTCCTCTAAGGTCCTGGCTTTCTCAGTCTCAGTAGAGAGATCGACACCTTTGGCACTCGCTTCCTCGAAGGCTTGCCTCCTAGCTTGCAAGCGGGCGTGAGCAACAGCTCGAGCCAATTTTAGCTCAGCCTTTTAGGATATCTCCCTAACTCGATCATTAGCAGCAACATCATCCTTTTTATACGAGACTACATGTTCATCGGCCTCAGACTTGGCGGCAGATAATGCAGTAGCCTCCTCCTGAGCACTTCAAAGAAGACCCCCGGTCGAGGTAAACTCTCCCTGAAGAATATCTCTCTCCGAGGCCACGACATCATTCTGCTGCTTCAGTTCGAGGATCTCAACCACATTGGCTGCGACATCCTCCTAAAGTTGCCCCACCAGGGAATTCTTTTGCTCAATCTTCAAAGACGAATCAAGAAAATGAGCACCAAATTACGAGAATAAAAAGATGAACTCATAAGTGCCATGTTACCTGCTCGGCAAAGCTGGTCTGTTCCTGGTGCACTCCTTGACTTGCCTGAAGGTCATTTAACTCCTCTTCCTTTTAGGCAGAGGAAGTCTTAGAATCATTCAGCTTCGAGGTGAGCTTCTCGAGCTCCTCCCCACGATAAGTCAACACGTCTTGCAGCTTGGAGAAAGCTTGGTTTTACATCTTCTTGACCTGCAACAAAGCAGAGAAGTTAGAAAAGCAAGGGTAAAAATTTGAAGCACAAATGGTATGTCAAGAATATCACCTACTTTTGAAGCCTCTCAGTCTCCTCGAGGGCGACGGGGGCATCGAGATCTGTGTCCTTCTCGACACAGATGAAGTAGTACCTAAACATATCATCCTCTCCCTGAGAGGTCCCCACACCGGCAACACCCATGTTCTGGGCATCCCTTATCTCCCCTGGAGAAAATGAAGGGCCCGATTCGTAGACGCCCACAACATCAATTTCTATCAGGGCTTCTTCTCGACCCCAAAAAACTTCAAAATCAGGCCCTCTGAACTTATCAACATGGACTGTACCATGTCCAGCGAGTGGCTCGGGGACTGCGCCCGCATCCTCCTCAAGGGACACTTTGGCGTGAGATGGGTCCGCATCGGCCATCTCTAGATCAACAGCCTTCTGCCCAACATTACTCGAAGCGTCAACGCTTTGCCTCACCCTTTGTACCAAAGGGAGATCATCATCTTCGGTACGAAGACTTGTTGCAGCAGTCGAATTCAAGACCGTGACATTAGTCTTAGGCTTGCGGGTCTTGGGTTTCTTTGATTTTGGAGACTCGGTCGACGTCTCCTTGTTCCTATTTTTACCCTTGTCAGGTTTCGAGGCCTCTTCTTCTACGAGAGCATGCAGTCTCATTGAAACGGCCTCGTTGAGGCCTGCACGAGCACGAGATATCAACATTTTTCCTTAAATATTATTCATAAGAAATTTGGTAGCGATAGCGATAAGGGCTTACCGTGGTTCTTGGCTTGCCACCGCGTCTTGTCCAAGTCGCGCCAAACGGAAGAGCGAAATCTAAGCGTTTGATCCATTCCAGAAGGTCCTGGACCGCGTCGGGGAACGAAATAGTGGTTGCACAATCAGAGAAAAATCAATCGAAAAGAAGAAAGAAAATAGGTAAAACATACTCAATGTGGGAATACTTACGCTTCATGTTCCATTACTCTGGGAATGGCATCCTGTCAGCAGGGATGATGTCCGAGATTCTGACTCTGACGAACTGACTCATCCATCCTCAGTCTTTGTCCTCGTCGGTGCAGGCAAAGAATGCCTTGGTAGACCGACAATGTAGCTTGATCAAACCCACTCGGTAGAGACGAGGGCCAAACCACATGACAAGGTGGTCGAGGGTGAAAATCATTCCCTTGACCATATTGGAGAGGTATCGAATCATGTATACAATCCTCCAGAAAGAAGTATAAATTTGACTGAGAGTCACCTGGTATTGACGACAGGAGTCAAGAAACACCGTATCTATCGGCGGAGAAGATGAATCTACAGTGCCTAGGGTGAAAGGGTATATATATACGTTGAGGAAGCCAGTTTTGTGTGTCACTATGCTTTCCTCAGCTTTGGGGATTTCTATCTGCACCGCCTCCCCCTAGCGACAGTTTATCTTTACCCTCTTCGCCTCACTCACTACACTAATGTACCAAGACATGGGCTCGCATCAGCCCGGTGTAGAAGGAGGTTTCTCGATGGTAATATCGGAGACAGTGTCAAAAGGATCCATAATACACTGCTCGATACTAGGAGGTACTTTTGATTTGCCCTTAGACGGGCGCGATGTAGAAGTGGTTCCCTTTTTCTGAGGTACTGTTTTGGAGGTTTTTTCCATGGTTATAACTAAGTTTGAAAGAAAGAAGATGAAGAAGCAAGCACATAAAGAAGATGAATACAGAAAAATTGTGAACTAAGCTTTGAAGACTTGAAGATGTTGTAAAAGTATGAATGGCAAACAATTGAGGTATTTATAGAAGTCGTTTGGGAAACGTTTGAGAAGCGAAAAAGTCGAACCAAAAATGGTTCGTAGGCTTCTCGATAATCGTGCTGACAACAACCTCTATGCAGCCTTTGGGTCATGCCATTTAATGCTCTGACGGGGCTGACGTCATGATGGGAGTATCGAAGAGGCAAGGATTCAAGACCGTTTCTTATAATTTCACTCTAAGAAACACGAGAACTATCTGTATACTACTAAAATCGGAGAGTCTGATTTTATGATTATTATGGCGTTCCATAGCCCGTCTTCAGAAGGCTTAAGGCACAACTCGAAGTTCAATCCTGATGGGGCACATCGTGGATTCTCTATGCTCGACCTCGAGGCGGAATAAATCAGTGACTATCATGGACAAGCAGGAAATTCCCAAAAGGCACATGGGTAGAGCTGACCAGGTCTACAAGAATAGTACAAGTCTGTACCGTGACATTAAATAACTGTACCAGCTGCATATCTTTGTAATAAATGCATATGTACTATGTTGGGATTCTCCCTCCTATATAAAGGGGACCCATATTTGTGATGACCCAAAAGGTCATCCCATGTAATTTTAGCTAAATCTGTATTTCGAGGCCATGAAAGCCTCATTTTATCTCACCTCGATGTGCGTGCGCATCCCGGGCGTGTAGCCGGGAAGCCGTTAAGTGGAAAATTGAATAAATATTGAATTTATGATAATTATTTGAATAAAGTTGACTTTGGTCAATATTTTTGGTAAACGAACCCGGACCCGTGATTTGACGGTCCCGGAGGGTCCGTAGAAAAATATGGGACTTGGGTGTATGTCCGGAATCGAATTACGAGGTCCCAAGTCCGAGAAATGAATTTTTTAAAGAACATTATTTTCTGAAAAATATAAAGGTTTTTGAAAATGAAATTTGATGTGAAACTTGTGTTAACGGGCCGTATTATGGTTCCGGAGCCTGGAATAGGTTCAATATGTTTTATATGAGTTATCTGTGAAATTTGGTAAAAACAGACTTAACTTGACGTGATTCGGACTGAAAATGAAAATTTTGAAGTTAATGAAGTTTTGAGAATTTTTATAGATTTTGAGGTTTAATTCGCTGTTTATGATGTTATTTTGGTGGTTTAATTACTCGAATAAGTCCGTAGGATGTTTTTGAGGGTGTGTGTATATTTGGTTTTGATCCCCGAGGGCTCGGGTGAGTTTCAGGTATATGAGAGCTGGGGTGGGGGGGG
>ML290835.1:476-18821 GCA_005239495.1 Nicotiana undulata | reverse complement strand
CTCCGCCGTGCCACTCTCACCTCCCCCCACGCCATGTGACTGGTGGGGGTGTGGGGGGGGGGGGACTGGTAGAGGTTCAGTGCGATCGCATCTAGTGTCCTGCGATCGCGTAATGTGGGGGCTGTAGAGTTGTGCGATCGCACAGGCTTCTTCGCGATCACGGCGGGTTAAATAAACTGTCCTATATGCGATCACAATCCCATCTTCGCGATCGCATAAAGCAAAAATGCCAAGTTATATTTTAGGTCCAAAATCAGAAAGTTCATTACGGGATTCCTCAAAAATTCATAAAACCTCTACTTCCCCAAACCCCATAGACGACCTTTGGAGACTTCTTTCACCATAACCTCTTAGTTAAGTAATCTCCAACTCGTTTTCTTCCATTTTCATCAACCTTTATTAGATTCTAGGCCTAAAAACATGGAATTAAAGGGTAGAAATTGGGGTTTTGGGTAGAGTTAGGGCTTTTTGAATATTTGGGAATTTGACCTCGTTTTGGGGTCGAATTTCAAAACAAATTGTATATTCGGGCTCTGGGTAAATGGGTGATCGGGTTTTGGTCCGAACCTCGTGTTTGGACCAAGCAGGCCCGGGGTCAATTTTTGGATCTTTTGGAAGAATGATGGGAATTCTATAATTAAGCTTGGGAATTGAATTGGTTAGCATTTATTGATATTATTGAGTCGATTATGTATAGATACGATTGTTTCGGAGTCGAGTTCAAAAGGAAAGGCGGTGCTAGAGGCTTGATTTGGATTATTGGAGCCGAGGTAAGTGTTTGGCCTAACCTTAGCTTGAGGAATAGGTATAAAGTCTTATTTGCTATGTGATATTCCATGTCCAACATATAGGTGAGGTGACGAGTACCTATATGTTGTGGTCAAGCATGCCTATGAGTCGAACTTGATGATTTATACAGTGTTCATTGATACTCTCCATGGTATGAATTAATTGTCATTCCGGAAGTTATACATTGAGGTTCATTCATGATGTAGAATGTTATTTATTATTCGTTCGGTTGAGGATTATTTGTTAATTTATATCTCCGAGTGAGATTGATTATAGCTGAGTCCCTTGCCGGGACGGTAGAATCCTTGTTGATTATTTCTGTGCATTTGAGGTTTCTTATTGTTTCCTTTCCTGTCAAATTGTTGCTTTTACATATGTTACGCATGAGGGTACATTATGTGCCGAGCGATTGTGATGTTATGCACGAGCGGACATTCTGTGCCGAGTGATTATTTATTTATTTATGCACGAGGGGACATTCTGTGCCGAGTGATTATTATTTATGCACGAGGGGACATTCTGTGCCAAGTGATTGTGAGGTATGCACGAGGGGACATTCTGTGTCGAGTGACTACTTGTTCATGCACGAGGGGACATTCCGTGCCGAGTGTTTTTATGAGGTTATAGCACGAGGGGACATGCCGTGCCGTTTCTCTTTATTTACTTGTTCAGAGCTGTTAATTCTTGTTAATATTTATATATTTAAACTGTTATCTTGTTCTTTTGTTTCAGTTAGTTGTTGCCCTTTATCCCCAACATGTTCTCCCCCGTTGTTGTATTTGCTTGCTTATTTCCTGTCATTATTTCTTGTTATACTATTGAATTACACATGTGTTATTATTGTCGTGTCCTAGCCTCGTCACTACTTCGCCGAGGTTAGGCTCGACACTTACTCAATACATGGGGTCGGTTGTACTGATGCTACACCTGCACTTCTTTATATTGTGTAGATTACAGTGCTGTACCGAGTGGACATTGAGCGAGGAAGTATCCTTCAGTCCACGACGACACTGAGATAGTCTTGCAGGCGTCCGCAGGACTTGGCGTCACCATCTATTTCCTTCCTTCTGTCTCCTCTTATATTTCTAGACAGTTGTATATGTTATTTCAGACTCTTGTTTTTAGAAATCTTAGATTGTCCGTGTAATTGTGACACTGGTTCTGGGGGTTTATGTACGAAACTTTCGTAACATTTATTATATTAAGTTGATAAATTCTTAGCTTCCACATTCTTATTCTTTTTATTCATGTTTATTGTTGTTCTTTTAAATGTCGTAAATAAAGAAAAATAGTAAATTTAATAAAAAACATTGGCTTGTCTAGCGGGTTCAACATTAGACGCCATCACGGCCTGAAGGTGGTATTTCGGGTCGTGACAAGTTGGTATCAGAGCACTAGGTTTCTTAGGTCTCACAATTCACGGACAAACTTGGTAGAGTCTGAGGGATCGGTATAGAGACGTCTGTACTTATCCTGCAGAGGTTGCAAAGTTAGGAATAACTTCACATTTCTCCTTCTATGTCGTGCGATTTGAATTCTAAATGCTAATTGAGTTTCTATTCTATTCTCTCGCAGATGGCGAGAACGCGTGTTTCCTCATCTACCGATCAACAACCCGATCCTCCTGTTGCAGCTCCTACGAGGGGGAGAGGCCGTGCTAGAGGTAGGGGTAGAGCTCAGCCCAGAGCAGCAGCCCTAGTAGAGGACCCACATGTAGACTTTGCCAATGAAGTTCCTGCTCAAACGGTTCCAGTTGGACCAGCTCAGGTCCTAGAGGGGTTCATTGCCACCCCAGTTCTATAGGACGCTCTGGTCCGCTTAGTGAGCCTCATGGAGAGCGTGGCTCAGGCTGGCCTACTTCCTACTGCACCAACTGTCTCTCAGGCTGGGAGACTCGCACACCAGAGTAGCTAGCTCCTCAGTTCCAGACTCTGGCACCTCAGACAGCCGGAGTAGCCCAGCCGGGTATTGTGGCACCGACAGTGGAGGGAGCAGCTATGTCGACAGATTCCCTATGGAGATTAGATCGGTTCACCAAGCTATATCCTACTACTTTCACTGGTGCACCATCAAAGGATCCCCAGGATGACTTGGACAATTGCTATGAGGTTCTTCAGAACATGGGCATTGTGGAGACTAATGGGGTCGATTTTGCTACATTTAGTCTTTCTGGTGCCGCCAAGACTTGGTGGAGTTATTCTTGGGGAATCTTCTTCCAGTTACTCAGAGGGAGGATCTTCAGAGGCATTTTGAGCGCCTCCAGCAGGGATCTATGATTGTTACACAGTACGAGACTAGGTTCATCACTTTGGCCCGGCATGCTATCATGATACTCCCCATTGATCGTGAGAGGGTGAGGAGGTTTATTGAGGGTCCAGCTCAGCCTATTAGACTTCAGATGGCCAGGGAGACAAGTACTGATATCTCCTTTCAGGATGCAGCCGATGTGACCAGGCGTATTGAGATGGTCTTATCACAAGGTAGTGGTCAGGGGTCAGACAAGAGACATCGTCATTTCGGCCGATTTAGTGGTGCCTCATCTGGAGGCAGAGATTCTTTTGGCAGAGGTCATCCTCCTAGGACATTCCAGCCGACACTTCAGGTATCCCGTAGTGCATCGTCAGCTCCTATTAGTGCACCAGCAATTCAGAGCTTCTAGGGTGGTTATTCTGGTCGTTAAGGACAGTTTCAGGGCCAGCAACCCTAGCAGTCGAGGTCTTGTTTCACTTGCGGTGGTACATGGCACATTTCCAGGTTCTTCCCCCGAGGTTTTGGTGGTTCTCGGTATCAGGGTTCCCGTTCTATAGTTCCCGCACCAGGTGCACCCCCACCCCCTCAGTTGGCTAGGGGTGGAGGTCGAGGTGCCAGAGGTGTAGGTCAGACTTTTAGAGGTGGAGGACAGGACACAAGAGGTAGAGTTCAGCCCGTAGTAGGTCTAGAGATGTTCAGGTTGGAGAGGCTCCGCCCCGATGCTATGTTATTCCTGCCAGACCTGAGGCTGAGGCTTCTGATGCGATTATTACAGGTACGGTTTCAGTTTGCAGCAGAGATGCTTCGGTTTTATTTGATCTGGGTTCTACATTCTCCTATGTGTCTTCATATTTTGCCCCTTATCTGAGTATGCCCCGTGATTCCCTGAGTACTTTTGTATATGTGTCTACACCGGTGGGTGATTCTATTGTGGTAGATCGAGTCTACCGTTCATGCTTAGTGGTTATTGGTGGTTTGGAGACTCAGGTAGATCTTTTGCTTCTTGATATGGTTGACTTTGATGCTATATTGGGGATGGATTGGCTATCTCCCTATCATGCTATTCTGGACTGTCATGCTAAGACAGTGACCTTGGCCTTGCCAGGAGTACCTCGCTTGGAGTGGAGAGGGACTCCTAGTCATTCTTCCGGTAGAGTTATTTCATATATGAAGGCTAGGCGCATGGTCGAGAAGGGTTGTTTGGCCTATTTGGCCTATGTGCGTGATTCTAGTGCTGAGGTTCCTTCTATGGAGTATGTGCTCGTGGTTTGTGAATTTCCAGAGGTATTTTCTTCTGACCTGCCGGGTATGCCACCCGACAGGGATATTGATTTTTTCATTTAGTTGGCTCCGGGCACTCAGCCTATTTTTACTCCGCCGTATCGTATGGCCCCGACAGAGTTGAAGGAATGGAAGGATCAGTTGCATGATTTGTTGGATAAAGGATTCATTAGGCCTAGTGTTTCTCCTTGGGGTACCCTAGTGTTGTTTGTTAAGAAGAAAGATGGCTCAATGAGGATGTGTATTGACTACCGGCAGTTGAATAAGGTTACTATTAAGAATAAGTATCCTTTGCCGAGGATTGATGGTTTATTTGACCAGCTTCAGGGTGCTACAGTGTTTTCCAAGATAGATTTGAGATCTGGTTACCATCAGCTGTGGATTAGGGCGTCTGATGTCCCTAAGACAGCTTTTCGTACTCGGTATGGGCATTATGAGTTATTGGTGATGTCATTTGGGTTTACAAATGCCCCCGTTGCTTTTATGGAGTTGATGAACCGAGTGTTCAGGCCCTATTTGGACTCATTTGTGATTGTTTTCATTGATGATATTTTGATTTACTCTCGTTGTCGAGAGGAGCACGAGCAGCACCTTCGACTCGTCCTCCAGACTCTGAAGGATAGTCAGTTGTATGCCAAATTTTCCAACTGTGAGTTTTGGTTTAGTTCAATAGCATTTTTGGGTCATGTGGTGTCGGCATAGGGTATTCAGGTGGATCCCAAGAAGATTTCAGCAGTTAGATATTGGCTGAGACCCATCTCAGCTACAGAGATTTAGAGTTTCTAGGGCTTAGCAGGTTATTATCGCCGCTTTGTGGAGGGTTTTTCGTCTATAGCAGCCCCGATGACCAGGTTGACTTAGAAGGGTGCCCAGTTCAGGTGGTCAGATGAGTGTGAGGCAAGCTTTAAGAAGCTCAAGACATCCTTGACCACGACGCCGGTGTTAGTTTTGCCCACAGGTTCAGGTCCATATACCGTGTATTGTGATGCTTCACGGGTTGGACTTGGTGCAATGTTGATGCAGGAGGGCAAGGTTATAGCTTATGCTTCAGGTCGGTTGAAGGTTCATGAGAAGAACTATCCAGTTCATGATTTGGAGTTAGCAGTTATTATTCATGCGTTGAAGATTTGGAGGCAATATCTGTATGGGGTGCCATGTGAGGTGTTCATGGATCATAGGAGTTTGCAGTATCTGTTCAAGCAGAAAGAGTTGAATATGAGGTAGAGGAGATGGTTAGAGCTGTTGAAGAATTATGACATTAACATCTTATATCATCCGGGGAAGGCCAATGTGGTGGCCGATGCTTTGAGCCGGAAGTTAGCCAGAATGGGTAGTCTTGCCTATCTATCAGTCGGAGAGCGACCGTTTGCGTTGGATGTTCAGGCATTTGCCAACCGGTTTATGATATTGGGGGTTTTTGAGACTAGTAGTGTTTTGGCCCATACTGTGACCCGTTCTTCATTGTATGATCGTATTCGGGCCAGGCAATATGATGATCATCATTTGTGTGTTCTTAGAGATACGATCCAGCACGAAGGTGACAAGCAGGTCGCAGTTGATGATGAGGGAGTTTTGAGGATGCAAGGTCGTATTTGTGTACCTGACGTTGATCGTATTCGTGAGTTGATATTGCAGGAGGCCCATAGTTCCCGGTATTCCATTCATACAGGCGCCGCAAAAATGTACCAGAACTTGCGGCAGCATTATTGGTGGCGGAGGATGAAGAAGGATATTGTAGCATATGTGGCTCGGTGCTTGAACTGTCAGTGGGTTAAGTACGAGCACTAGAGACCCGGTGGTTTGATGCAGCATATTGAGCTTCCCGAGTGGAAGTGGGATTGTATCACCATGGATTTCGTAGTCGGGCTCCCACGGACTCAGAGGATGTATGATGCAGTGTGGGTCATTGTGGATAGGCTGACCAAGCCAGCACACTTCATCCATGTATCAGTTTCGTATTCGACGGAGAAGTTGGCAAAGATCTATATGAGGGAGATTGTTCGATCGCATGGTGTGCCCGTGTCCATTATATCTGACCGAGGTACTCAGTTTACCTCCCATTTCTGGAGAGTATTTCAGCATGAGTTGGGCACATGGGTTGATTTGAGCACATCATTTCATCCTCAGACGGATGGATAGTCTGAGCGTACTATTCAGATTTTGGAGGATATGTTGCGAGCTTGTGTCATTGACATTGGAGGTTCATGGGACCAGTTCTTGCCTTTAGCTGAGTTTGCCTACAACAACAGCTATCAGTCGAGCATCAACAGCTATCAGTCGAGCATCCAGATGGCTCCGTATGAGGCGTTGTATGGTAGGCGGTGTCGGTCGCCAGTGGGGTGGTTCTAGCCGGGAGAGGCTAGATTTTCGGGTTCAGAGTTAGTACAGGATGCCTTGGACAAGGTGAATATCATTCAGGATAGACTCCGTATAGCTCAGTCCAGGCATAAAAGTTATGCGGATCACCGAGTTCGAGATTTGGCATTTATGATAGGAGACCGAGTATTTCTTTGGGTGTCGCCCATGAAGGGCGTGATGAGGTTCGGAAAGAAGGGAAAGTTGAGCCCTAGGTACATTGGTCCTTTTGAGATTCTAGATAAGGTATGAGAGGTGGCCTACAGACTTTCTTTGCCACCGAGTTTGTCACCCGTGCATCCGGTGTTTCATGTATCTATGCTTCGGAGGTATATTGCGGATCCATCCCATGTACTTGACTTCAGTGGTGTCCAGTTGGACAAGGATTTGACTTATGAAGAGGATCTGGTAGCCATATTAGCTCGGCAGGTTCGTCAGTTGAGATCGAAGAGTTATCCTTCGGTTTGTGTCTAGTGGAGAGGTCAGCCTGTTGAGGCAGCTACCTGGGAGTTCGAGTCCGATATGAGGAGCCGGTATCCCCATCTTTCCCCCGATTCAGGTACCTTTTTATGTCCGTTCGAGGACCAACGTTTGTTTTAGAGGTGGAGATTATGATGATCCAAAAGGTCATCTCGTGTAATTTTAGCTAAATATGTGTTCCGAGGCCATGAAAGCCTCCTTTTATCCCACCTCGATATGCGTGCGCATCCCGAGCGTGTAGCTGGGAAGCCATTAAGTGGAAAATTGAATAAATGTTGAATTTATGACAATTATTTGAATAAAGTTTACTTAGGTCAACATTTTTGGTAAACGGACACGGACCCATGATTTGACGGTCCCGGAGGGTTTGTAGGAAAATATGGGACTTGGGCGTATGCCCGTAATCGAATTCCGAGGTCCCAAGTCCGAGAAATGAATTTCTTAAAGAAAATTGTTTTCTGAAAAATATAAAGGTTTTTGAAAATGAAATTTGATGTGAAACCTGTGTTAGCGGGCCGTATTATGGTTCCGGATCCCGGAACAGGTTCAATATGTTTTATATGAGTTATCTATGAAATTTGGTAAGAAACGGACTTAGTTTGACGTGATTCGGACTAAAAATGGAAACTTTAAAGTTAATGAAGTTTTGAGAATTTTTATAGATTTTGAGGTTTAATTCGATGTTTATGATGTTATTCTGGTGGTTTAATCACTCGAATAAGTTCGTAGGATGTTGTTGAGGGTGTGTGTATATTTGGTTTTGAGCCCCGAGGGCTCGGGTGAGTTTCGGGTAGGTGTCGGAGTGCAAAATGGGTGAACAATATGGTGTGTTAGCTATTTTCTGGTGTCTGAGGTTTAATACTATGCGATCGCATAAGTGTCTCCGCGATCGCATATAATTACGTACGGGGAAGTCAGTTACTCTCTGCGATCGCATANCGGGCGGCGCGCCCAGTGATGAGGGGGGGGGGGGGGGGGGGGGGGACTGCAAGAGGTTCAGTGCGATCGCATCTAGTGTCCTGCGATCGCCTAGTGTGGGGACTGTAGAGTTGTGCGATCGCAAAGGCTTCTTCGCGATATCGGTGGGATAAATAAACTGTCCTATATGCGATCGCAATGCCTTCTTCGCGATCGCAGAGAGAAAAAATGTCCAGTTATATTTTAGGTCCAAAATCGGAAAGTTCATTACGGGATTCCTCAAAAATTCATAAAACCTCTTCTTCCCCAAACCCCATAGACGACCTTTGGAGAGTTCTTTCACCATAACCTCTTAGGTAAGTAATCTCCAACTCATTTTCTTCCATTTTCATCAACCTTTATTAGATTCTAGGCCTAAAATCATGGAATTAAAGGGTAGAAATTGGGGTTTTGGGTAGAGTTAGGGCTTTTGAATATTTGGGAATTTGACCTCGTTTTGGGGTCGGATTTCAAAACAAATTATATATTCGGGCTCGTGGGGGAATGGGTGATCGGGTTTTGGTACGAACCTCGTGTTTGGACCAAGCGGGCCTGGGGTCGATTTTTGGATTTTTGGGAAGAATGATGGAAATACTATAATTAAGCTTGGGAATTGAATTGTTTAGCATTTATTGATATTATTGAGTCGATTATGTATAGATACGATTGTTTCGGAGTCGAGTTCGAAAGGAAAGGCGGTGCCAGAGGCTTGATTTGGATTCTTGGAGCCGAGGTAAGTGTTTGGCCTAACCTTAGCTTGAGGGAATAGGTATAGAGTCTTATTTTCTATGTGATATTCCATGTCCAACGTACAGGTGAGGTGACGAGTACCTATATGTTGTGGTCAAGCATGTCCGTGAGTCGAACTTGATGATTTATACAGTATTCATTGATATTCTCCGTGTTATGAATTAATTGTCCTTCTGGAAGTTATACATTGAGGTTAATTCATGATATAGAATGTTATTGATTATTCGTTCGGTTGAGGATTATTTGTTAATTTATACCTCCGAGTGAGATTGGTTATAGTTGAGTCCCTTGCAGGGACGGTAGAATCCTTGTTGATTGTTTATGTGCATTTGAGGTTTCTTAATGCTGCCTTTCCTATCAAATTGTTGCTTTTACATATGTTACGCACGAGGGGACATTCCGTGCCGAGCGATTGTGATTTTATGCACGAGGGGACATTCTGTGCCGAGTGATTATTTATTTTTTTATGCACGAGGGGACATTCTGTGTCGAGTGATTATTATTTATGCACGAGGGGACATTCTGTGCCGAGTGATTGTGAGGTTATGCACGAGGGGACATTCTGTACCGAGTGACTACTTATTCATGCACAAGGGGACATTCTGTGCCGAGTGTTTTTATGAGGTTATAGCACGAGGGGACATATCGTGCCGTTTCTGTTTATTTACTTGTTCAGAGCTGTTAATTTCTGTTGTTATTTATACATTTCAATTGTTATCTTGTTCTGTTGTTTCAGTTAGTTGTTTCCCTTTATCCCCAGCATGTTCTCCCCCGTTGTTGTATTTACTTGCTTATTTCCTGTCATTATTTCCTGTTATACTACTGAATTGCACAAGTGTTATTGTTGTCGTGTCCTAGCTTCATCATTACTTCTTCGAGGTTAGGCTCGGCACTTACTCAGTACATGGGGTCGGTTGTACTAATGCTACAACTGCACTTCTTTATGTTGTGCAGATTACAAGGCCGAACCCAGCGGACATTAAGCGAGGGAGTATCCTTCAGTCCACGGCGACACTGAGATAGTTCTGCCGGCGTCCGCATGCCTTGGCGTCACTATCTATTTCCTTCCTTCTGACTCCTCTTATATTTCTAGACAGTTGTATCTGTTATTTCAGACTCTTATTTTAGAAATCTTAGACTGTCCGTGTAATTGTGACACCGGTTCTGGGGGTTTATGTACGGAAATTTCGTAACATTTATTATATTAAGTTGATAAATGCTTAGCTTCCGCATTCTTATTCTTTTATTCATGTTTATTGCTTTTCTTTTAAATGTCGTAAATAAAGAAAAATAGTAAATTTAATAAAAAATATTGGCTTGTCTAGCGGGTTCAACGTTAGACGCCATCACGGCCTGAAGGTGGTATTTCAGGTCGTGACATTATCGTTTCTTGAACAGATGATATTCAATACACGAACTAGAACATTCTCTGCTCTGTAACTCAAACATACTCTACTATTGCTCTATTGATTTATTGCGTACATTTATTGTGTTTCATTGATTGTTCTTTTATTGCGTACATTTATTGTGTTTCATTGATTGTTCTTCATTTATTACTCATCATTGATCATAAAAGGCCACTTTCGAGGCCCTCTTAACTGTTATTCACTCATTGACCGCCTCCTATTGGGCAACCTAGCTCGACCTCGAGGCCCTGTCTAGGCCAGCTCGAGACCCCGGTTCACAGCTTTTTGGTTTGCATAACATACTGTCCTTAAGCTCTTATTTCACTTTATCAACTCACACTTGGCATCTATTGTTTAACAACTAGTATTAAAATAAATCACGTATTTTTAGAACCACAAAATCAAATTTAATTATAATTACCATTTTCAAGGTAAATACCCTGGGTCGAACCGGTGACTCCTATCTGGAAGAGATACGTTTCAAGCAGATATATAACTTTGTATTAAGTTTCGAAACTTTAACAATAAATAAAGAAAAAAGAAACATCCATTGTGCAAACCAAAGAGGTGTGTTATATATAATGATAAACTTCAAATTTTAGTTGCCAAAGTACAAATTTTAGTCTTAATTATTTTTGAGAACGTACCAACATAATTTAGAGATTACTCATATGGGACAAGTGCATAGATAGTTATTTTTAGGGATGCTATTTAGAAATTAGTCATTTTGTACTCAAATTTTTGAACTAAAGATCTTATCTTCAGGACACTTTTGTCCCAAAAAATTGAACTAAAAAATTAGTATTCAGAATGCACCGTCTAATTTTGAAAAACAACGCTTTTAAATGGATGCTTGATGTCATTTCTACACAACATATTATGTTGGTGCATAATCTGTCCGGACACTTCCAAACACTAATGGAAGAGTCGATAACTAGGAAAGTATATATTTTGCATACTTAACAAGCTACCTTGGACCCTTGAGATGCCATATAATTGGGAGCAGGTGCACAAATAATCATTCTTAGGGATGCTATTTAAAGATTAACAAAATATTTATTTTGTTCTCAAATTTTAAATTAAAAATCTTAACTTCATAAAAATTTATGACATTTCTATCCCAAAAAATTAAACTGAAAAATTGAATTTAGGACGCACCAGTTAATTTCTAAATAGAAACCCTTTAGAATGACTTGTATGATGTCATTTCTACCCAGATAATTACCATTCACACGAGTGATACATGAGAAATATTAAAGAACATCAAAGAAGAACAATTGTACACACAATCAATTTGACTGTACATGAACTGTACACAAAAGAACTTTAATTGGTAATTTCGGAAAGTTGAATGTCCATTTGAGTAGTGTACTCTAAAAAATGAAAAATATTGGTTGTAGATCATAATGTCAAGTGCAGTCAATTTAAATCGAGAGAGCTTTAGAGCAACGATAAAGTTATCTCCATGTGTCTATAGGTCATGAGTTCGAGCCTTGGAAGCAATCACTAATGTTTGCATTAAAGTAGGTTGTCTTATCACATCCTTAATGTGCGACCCATCCTTAAAATCTACGTGAATGCGAGATACTTTATACAACGGCCTGCCAATTTAAGACCTTCAACTTGGTGAAACTTCCCAAGTGGAATATTGTCTGCTTATGGAGGCAAATATTTTGGCCTACAGCCTCCTTCCAACCTCTCTTTATGCTATTTGTTGTACTAATATGGCCTTGGTAGATAGGTATAAATTCAAAAATAGCCAGAATAATAAGTGGACATTTAAAAATAGCCATAGTTTCAAAAGTAATCGAAATTTAGCCACTTTTCATGTAAAGATAAATCTAATTTTTCGGTTTTAATTGATTCGTATGATGATTTCAGACTTTGACATATGTTCGAATCGTATTATAGATGATCCGGAAATGTTTCGGCACCTAATGTTGAAAGTTGGCATTTTGGGTGAATTTCATAAGTTTGGGTTGAAGTAGATTTTTGTATTATTGATGTCTGTTTGGGATTCCAAGCTTGGAAATAGCTCCGTACGATGATTATGGACTTAGGAGCGCATCCGGATGTGGATTTGGAAGTCTGTAGGTCGTTTCGGGGTCATTTGGCGAAAGTTGGAAATTTGAAGGTTTTTAGAAGTTTGATCGGGAGTGGACCTTTTGATATCGGGTTCGGATTCCGATTCTAGAAGTTGGAGTAGGTACTTAATGTCATTTATGGCTTTCATGGAAAATTTGGCGTCATTCCGGGTTGATTTGATAGGAATCAGACATGCGGATGTGTTTTTAGAAGTTTTGAGTTTTCATGATTTGATTCATCCATTTTGGCGTCCGATTCGTGCTTTTAGATGTTATTCCAGCATTTCGATCGCGTGAGAAAGTTCGTATGATACTTTTAGACTTGTGTGGACGTTTGGTGTGAAGTCCCGCGGGCTCGGGTGAGTTTTGGATGCATTCGGATGGATGGGAAAGACTTCAGTTTTCTGTGTTTTTTAGCTGGTGTCTCAGGTATCGCAAATGCGAGATTTTGTTCGCATTTGCGAGACTGGCTTCGCAATTTCGAAGAAGCCTGGTCAAGGCAGGACTCGCATTTATCAGATTGCAGTCGCTTTTGCTTTCAGGCTCCCTTCGCATTTGCGATGTTGTGATCGCAAATGCAACCTTAACACTGGGGGATCAGCTTCGCATTTGCGAACAAGGTGTCGCAAATGCGACACCTGCGACCTGTGCAACAGCTTTTATTACGGGACTTAGCCTTATTTCCCTCTTTTCTCATTTGGTCTTAGGAGATTTCGAGAGCATTTTTGGGAGGGTTTCCATCAACATCAAGAGGTAAGTGATCCCTATCAATTCTTTAGCTAAATACATGAATCATAAGTAGATTTAACATGGAAAATGGTGGGATTTATGAGATTTTGAGGAAAACCTAGGGGTTCGATAAAAATGGGGTTTAACCATGAAAATGATTATGGAATGGGGTGAAATTATATATTGGAGCTCGTGCGGTTATGGTTAACAACTCTCTTCAAAAATTTCCGGAATTCGGGCACGTGGGCCCAGGGGTGAATTTTAGGACTTCTTCAATCATGGTTGGAAAATCACTTTAATAATTATGATATGAACTTCTGAACATATATTGACTATTTTATATAATGTTTGATTAGTTTCGAGTCATTTGGCACCGAGTTTAGGGTTTAAAGCACATTTGTTGACCGAAAGTGAACTTGAGAAGAAGGTAAGTCTCTTTTATAACCTTGTAAGAGGGAACTCATCCCCTTAGGTATTTTTTGTTGTAAATTACTTGTGTGGGGAGCTACGTAAGCACTAGATGACGAAAGTCCGTGCGTAGCTATATTCCACGTGATGTCCGGGTAGTCTTAGGTTTACATCATGCTTTGTTGATACCGTTATTTGATTAAGCCTATTAATTGCCTTGAATAGAGCTGAGATTGAGGATTTCATGATTTAAAATTTCCAATTTGGATTCCTTATTTAGAAAGAATTGAAGAATATTATGATAACTTTGAGAAATCTATGTTCACTCGCATCGCAAGTATTATCCGCGAGCAAGGTAAATTCCACTACTCTCATGGGAGTGAGGCGTTCGCCTCGACAGGTTAATAGATGCTTTTATGGTTCGTGTCGTTCGACTCTTGGTAGTGCACACATTATATGTATATGTATTTTGGATCGGGTCGTACATCCTAAGCATTATTCGTTCGTAATAATACTTGGAGCCCAATTATACTTGATATCATTTTATTGGCTTGAGAGGTTATATGATTAAATGATGGAAATTGATTTGGGTTTTACTATCGGTGAAAATATTATTTATTTATTTCTTGTTATTGAGGTTTATTTTCATTTACATATCCCATGTTTATTTAGAATTTCAGTATTTTATTATTAGCCAATAGTAAGTGGCCTCATCACTACGTTTTCGAGGTTAGACTTGATACGTACTGGGTATATTTTGTTTATGTACTCATGCTACACTTATGCACAACCTGTGCATGATCTAAGGCAGGTGCATCTGGTTATCTTCCCGGCACGCACTCCTTATTACCTCGAGACTTTGTGGTGAGCTGCCTTCCGAGCTCGTTATGTAGCACGCGAAGTCTTTCTTTTGCTTTTACTTTCTGTTTATTTCCCTTTAGACGGTAGTATAGTATTTTTTTTTGTTTATTCTACTAGTAGCTCATACACTTGTGACACCACGTCTTGGAGATTATGCTAGTTGTCACTTGGTGATTTTTGAGATATTGCTTCACCTCATTTGCTTTTAAAACTATTTAATTCTCATGTTATTTAATATTTCACTTCTTATTTATCCAATAACTAAAAATCAACCATTTCTAAATTGTTAAAAGAAATAATCACTCAGTCAGTTTACTGTTGGCTTGCCTAGCGGTATTGTTGGGCGCCATCACGGCCTATAGGAGAAACTGGGTCGTGACAACATGGTATTAGATCACTAGGTTCACATAGGTCTCACAAGTTATGAGCAGGACTAATAAAGTCTTGCGGATCAGTGCGGATACGTCTGTATCTATCTTCGAGAGGCTATAAGGTGTTAGGAAACTACTCTTTCTTCATCTCCTATCGTGCAGTTTATGTTATACTAAGTATATTTCTCTTATTCTCTCACAGGTGGTGAGAACGCGCACATCGGATGTTCCAGACTTGGGAGGAGCTTCTCCTCCTGTTGCTAGAGGCCGAGGTAGAGGCCGGGGGAGGGCTCCAGCCCGAGGTAGAGGACGAGGACGTACAAGAGTTGCTCCAGCCATGACACCAGTGGATCCAGTAGAGGCTTCCATTATCGAGGAACAAGGCGTGGTGCCTGTAGCAGATCTAGCCTGGTAGATTTCATGTCCGCACCGGGCTTCTAGGAGGTCATGGTCCGTATTCTACGGTTCATGGATACTATGACTCAGACTGATTTATTTTCAGCAGACCCAACCACATATCAGGCGGGACAGGGAGCATAGAACCCTACTGCTCCGGCTCCTGGTCATGCAACTGTTGTATATCACACCTCGGGAACACTACCCGTGGGCGGAGCCCAGGAAATGGCAACAACCACACCTTAGCCCAAACTAGTTGCGTCCGGTGAGCCACAGAAGCTATTGGATTGATGGACTAGGCTACACCCTCTTGTGCAGGGACAGACTGCACAACATGAGTATATTAAAGTCGCACGGGGTGGATTTCACTACTTTCCAGCTAGAGGGCAGGCCCATAGATGGTGGTCGTCTTATCTTCTTGGCAGACCAACTGGTTCTCCTCCCTTGACTTGGGACTAGTTCACACGTACCTTTCTGGATAGTTATATTCCACCCTCTTGGATGAATGAGTTGTGGTTTCAGTTTGAGCAGCTCCAGCAGGGTCAGATGTCAGTGACCGATTATGAGGTGAGATTCTCTGAGTGTCTCGCCATGCACTTATGCTACTCCTTACTAAGGCAGAGAGAGTACGGAGGTTTGTTGCAGGGTTGCACACCGGTATTCAGGACACTATGGCCGGAGAGGTTAACATAGGGACTTCTTACCAGCTAGTTGTGGAGATAGCTCGGAGGATTGAAGGTTATCGTCAGCAAGGTCGAGAAGAGTTGCCGTGGGACAAGCGGTTCTGTTGTTATAGAGGGTTCAGTGGTGCCCCGTCTGGGGGAAGATGCCAATTTGGGAGAGGTCATCCTAGCAGGCCCAAATATCCATCACCGTTGCCTCCTCGGGGTGCTCCAGTGCGGCCTTATTTCAGCGCCATGCCTGAGAGTTCCTACTACCCTCCAACTATTCTGAGTTTTTCTAATGGGTATTCAGGCCATCAGGGTCAGACTTCAGGCAGCAGTCTACCGCTCTGAGGGGTTGTTACGAGTGCGGGGATCTTGGCCACATGAAGAGGTTTTGCCCCAGACTTTGGGGCAAGGCAGTGCAACAGGGTTCTCAGCCTATGATTATAGCATCAGTAGCTGCACTAGCCGTCCGGCCGCCCAGAGGCGGAGGACAAGTGGGTAAGGGCCGTCCTAGAGGTGGAGGCCAGGCAGGTTGCGCTCCAGCTAGATTCTATGCTTTCCCGTCCAGACCAGATGCGGTAGCCTCATATGCCGTGATCACATGTATTATTTATGTCTGCGATAGGGATGCTCCGATATTATTTGATCCATGGTCTACTCATTCATATATGTCATCTCTGTTTGCTCATTTCCTTGATTTTCCCCGTGAGTCCTTGGGCACCCATATTTATATATCCAGGCCTGTGGGTGATTCTATTGTTGTGGATCAGATTTATTGGTCCCGTGTCATCACATTCTGTGGTTATGAGATTAGAACAGATCTTCTATTTCTTGATATGACTGACTTTGAGGTCATCTTGGGCATGCATTGGCTATTTCCATATCACGATATCCTTGATTGTCATGCCAATTGTTACTTTGGCGATACCAAAATTGTCTAAATTGGAGTGGAATGATTCGTCTGTTAGTGCATCTAGCCGGGTTATCTCTTTTCTGAAGGCTCGACACATGGTTGAGAAGGGTTATTTGGCTTATCTAGCTTATGTTCAGGATACTATTGCAAAGGCTCCGGCTATTGATTCAATACCTGTAGTCAGTGAGTTCTCTGATGTGTTTCCTTCTGGTCTCCCAAGCATGCCACAAAATCGTGATATTGATTTTTGTATTGATTTGGCTCCAGGTACCCAGCCTATATCTATCACACCGTACTGTATGGCTCCGAAAGAGTTGAAGGAGTTAAGGGAACAACTTGAGGTGTTGTTGGCAAAGGGGTTCGCCAGGCCGAGTGTATCGCCTTGGGGTTCGCCAGGCCGAGTGTGTCGCCTTGGGGTGCACCAGTGTTATTTATGAAGAAGAAAGATGGGACTATGTGGATGTACATTGATTATTGCCAGTTGAATAAAGTTACCATCAAGAACAAGTACCCGTTGCCACGGATTGATGATTTGTTGACCAGTTGCATGGTGTCAGTGTGTTCTCCAAGATCGATTTGAGATCGAGACACCATTGGTTGAAGATTCCGCTCTAAAAATGGTTGTGTCGCTAGAAAAATAAAATATATGACAAACAAAATTTATTTTGAATAAATATTTTAATTGACTTCAAAGTCTTTATATGAGAATTGGTCGTTCATATAGTTTGTTATAAGAAAAGAATTTTATAAGGTAAAACCATAATTAATTTTAAAGCCACAAATTTAGATATTCTATCTATCAAGGAAAGATTTAGTAATTATATTTGTTTTCAATGTCCTAGATATTAGGGAAAAATATTAAATGACTACTTGGTCCGGTGTGAACTATATTCTTAAAGAGTAAAAAAGCGAATAACATTTTGCTAAAATCAGTCATAATTTAGAAAAGATTTGAATTAGATTTTTAGCTAACTAATTAATTCAAATATTTAATAATTTATTGTCAACATTAAAGGAAATAATTTATTTCCTTGTTGATTTAAACTATTAACATTGTTCATCTCCAATTTTAAATATTTAATTGTAATGTACTTTGAACCACTAAAAATTCTATTTCTATAGCCTATAGGCAGAGGAAGCGCAAATCCTTTGCTTCTTTAACTTTCGTTTCCTTTTCTTTATTTCCTTATTCTGGAAATTAATATTAGAAAAAATAAACATGAAAGGTTTTGTTACCTTCCTAGGGAAGTGTTTATATAAAGTAAAGTTCTAATCGATTTCAAAGTGTAAGAACTTGTTAGAAATTTGTATTTGTAAAACAATTCTGAAAATAATAAAATAACATAAATAAAAATGTAAATGTAATGGGAACTTAATTTGAGCCCACTGAATTCACAGTGTTTCCTTAAGGAATTTAATCCACTCCTAGTACCCAAGGTTATGGATTATTTCCTCCCAGGATAGAACGAATTTCACACTGGTGTAGTGGTACTTCAAACCCCAGTGTTTCAGCGAACTCAAAGTTCGGTAGCAAATCACACTTACTTGCTTTCTTTGAAGATGAAAGTATGCAGAAAGAAGGAGGAGAACTCAGAAATTAGTATGTAAAATCTGAGAGAATGGACTTGTATTTATAGCCAAAGTTGG
>ML290832.1:0-18250 GCA_005239495.1 Nicotiana undulata | reverse complement strand
ACCTAAGTTTTGGTGTAATAATCTAACATTTAAATAGAATTTACTTACCTCTTAGTAGCTCGGCCGAATACCCTATTGAAAGCTCTCAAAATCGCCAATGGAGGAGAAAAAATGGTGAAAAATGGCCAAATCCCGTATTAAATGAGATCACTGCCTCCAGTGATCTCGCACCTGCGGCTCGAGGACCGCACCTGCGGTCTCGCACCTGCGAGCCAAAGGTCGCACCTGCGAGCCAAAGGTCGCACCTGCGAAAGTGGCCTAGGAGGCCTGGGGCTGCACCTGCGGAGGAAGTCCCGCACCAGAGGGTCCGCACCTGCGATGTCGCGCCTGCGAGGCACCTGCGGATCCTTGACCGTAGGGGCGGTCTCGCACCTGCGGTCACACCATATCTGGTGCACCAGCAGCTGAAGCTGCTAGTTTTTGGCTCTGTTTGATGTCTGGGAGGCACCTAGGCCCACCCGAGCCCTCGTGCAATTATACCAACAAGTCCTAATTCATAATACGGACTCGCTCGAGCCTTTGGAACACCCAAAACAATGCTAAATCTCAAAATCACTCCTCAAAACCCCTAGAATCAAACTTAAGAATTTCTAAGTTCTTGAATTCGGCTTCAATGCGCAAAACCGACCTATACCACTCGGAATGACACCAAAGTTTGCAGGCAAGTCATGAATGACATAACGGAATTATTCCCGATCTCAGAATTCCGTTCGGACCTCGATAACACAAAATCACTTTTCTAAACCAAATTTCAAACTTAAGGAAACTCGATTTCGCTATTTGGCGCTGAAATGCTCTCGGGTCGTCCAAAACCCATTACGGACATACGTATATATTCTTGAGAAAGATTGCACCGTACTCCCTTAGAATCGCAAAATCCCGTTGCTATTACGCAGTATAATATTTTATGGATTCCTTTGCTAATATAAGAATTCTCATAGCTCTCTGGTGAATTAATCCTTATCTTATGTAACTTATTGAATTTGAGAAATCTTCTATGGCTTTTGCTAAAGCACGTTTCCCTTTCCATATATTTTGTGAATTTTAGAGCTTTTTATGGCTTAGCCAAGAATCCTTTCTAAAGTGTGATGTTTAGCTAAAGGAATATATATTTCTATGTAATCGCCTCATATTTTACTTTTATTTCGTGGATTTTGGATGTTAAATGTGATGATTTATACTAATTTGAAGTGTTTTTATGTGTAGGAATGATTCAGGAGCAATTGGGGGAGAAATGTGCAAAATTAGAGCCAAAACGAACGAAACCGGGCAAGTTGAGCATTTGGGCGCCACAGGCAGCGCCTTGAGCCACTTGTGGTGCTTGAGGCATAACTGAATTTTCGAGCAGCGCTGCCACTGGCGCCTGGCGATGTCCAGGGCGCTGGTGGCGTGAAATTGTCCTATTTTGCCCGGGACACGGTTACTTCGGCCCTAGACCTACCCAACACGTATAAAAGCGAAGACTAAACATATTTTTGAGGGAGTTGACGCCACTTCGGAGGAGAAATACACACGAGAACGTTAGGAAGTGGAGAAATCTCAGTTTCTTCATCCTTTTCTAGTATTTTCAATTATTCAACACTTATGAATTTGTTTGCTTACATCATGAGTGGCTAAACACCCATTGTTCTGGGGTTGTGATTTAGCCATGAATATTATTGTTTAACGTTAGCTTGACCTTGATTATAATTCACCAATATGTGGTTGTTTCTTCAATTCTGTGTTTAATTGCTTAATTGTCTGGCCAGCAGTTAGGTTCTATTTACTATGTGTGCTATGCTTGGGAAAGCCGTGTATAGATTAGAGAAGAATTGAAGAGAACGCGATCTTAACTCTTAAGGGGGGCGGATTTGTGGTTAGGATAGGAATATACCTAGTCACCGTGCTTAATTAAATATCGTAAATATAATGCGTTCTTAATAGATTAATTTCATAGGAATATAGGCGTTAATCTATTTAGAATAGGCGAGTAGTACTTCGGGAGAAGGATATGAGAGAAATTATCGATTAATTATAAACCATGAGTGAATTGTATGAAAGGGAGAGTTAATTAGAACACAATATGAATGGTGAATCGATCACAACCCTGGAATATTTTTCTCTACTGAATACACAACAATCAACTCGTTACTTGATAATTTAGTCATTACTTAGGATCATAGTTTAATATAATCATACTCTTGGATTTTGAATTTGGCTTGATTTAATAACAATTTTAGTAATTTAGTGAGTAATTTTTACAAGTATCCGTGGTTCCGACACTCGACTTATCATTTTATTACTTGTACGACCACGTATACTTGCGTGTGCATTTGGGAGAAACAAAGTGCCACCTAGCAAAGTGATCTAAGAGTCATTTAATGACTCATTATATTGTTGCCACATTTGGGGGTGGGGGATTAGGCTAATCAAAATGTCCTAATTACTTAGCTAATCTTCCCCCAAATACTATTAATTACCCAATCAATTCTTTAATTAACTAGGTAATCTTCCATTACCCAATAATCCACATAATTATAAAATATCTCAAATTACTTAAAATACTACTCACTTTTAACACACGTTATACACCTTAATATCATGGTCATGTGGTACCTTGTATGGTACTAGTCCATAAATACCGGGTATTATTGCTCGGATCGTATTTCTTTTCTCAAAATGACAACTTTCGACGAAACTCATTTTCTTCGATTTTCTTACCCTTTCACCTTCACGAATTTCTTTATCCCTTGTTTGAAATAGCATAATACTTATAATCTCAAAATAATCTTATTCCCGAGCTTACGTCGATTAACTTACGGCGAAACTTTAATTTACAAAAATGCGGGATGTAACATCTAATTTCCGAGATTTCATCAATTTATTTATGGCGTACTTTCACGTATAAAAGTATGGGGTGTAACAGATGCTACTAAGAAGGCCTTTCTAAGTTCAAAAAGTGAAAAGGCTTATGACTTTGTGAAATTACAACTAAAATACGGATGAAGCTTCAACAAAAGTCATACACAAAATTATGATCAAATTCACAAAGTGAGATAGATTGGCAACGTGATTTTTGCTTCAACAAAATTCCGTACAAAGTCATGTTGCGTAATAGTAACGGGATTTGCAATTCTAAGAGAGCACGGTATAATCTTTCTCAAGAATAACATAAGGATTTTTCCCTATTTCCATCCGTCGTTACGTGTTTTATCGCAATTGATGTGTGTTATAGGAATTGTCAAGAGAATCGGCTCAGGTATGTTAAGGCTATACCTTCTTTCCTTTTGGCATGATCCATACGAAACAAAAGAAACGAGCAAATGCACATTACAGATACAACCCATAATCATGATTCATGAACTCCAAGACTAGCTAGCTGATGAATCTCATGATTATAGCTAATCGAATTCCATATGAAGCTCTTTACGGACGGAAGTGTAGTGTCACGACCCAAACTGATGGGCCGCTACGGGCACCCGGTGCCTTACTCAACCGAGTACCAATGTAACATATCTTTCTTATCGTACTATGATTTGGAACTAGGCCAACATGGCCACAAATCGTAATGTATAACTATAAGTGGGAAAGCACTGTATCAATGAACCATCTTTCTTAAAACATGAATACATATGGGCCGTCAAGGCCTCTGATATACTGTATAAAATGACCCTCTGTCTACAAAGCCTCTAAGAGTATTTAACATCAAATAGGACAGGGTACCGGCCTACACATAAGTCTGTAGCAAAATTCTGACACGATGACTCAGACTCGACTGCACTCCGAATGGGGTGGAGTCTTATAACCAAAACTGAGTAGAGAACACTTACCCTAATTCAAGTAGTGAAATTTGCTTCACGAATCGCCTCAAACCAAGCTCCATAGCTCCAAAAATGTAAAAATGGTCCAAACCCTCCAAATAGAGTACTTTATACGTCTGCCCTGGCATCTTCTTACGCTAACGCAGTAGAACCCTCGCGTTCGCGAAGAAAAAACCCACACTGACTCACTTTGCACTACGTGTTCGCGGAAAAACCCTGGCGAACGCGATGAAACACACTACCAGACTTCTGCTATCGCGGACAACTCACTACGAACGCAATGAAGAATCCATATAGACTGACCAATCCTCGCTCAACACAACGCGAACACATAGCCATGGACGCGAAGACTAAAATCTTCAACCTAGTGCGAACAGGACCTCGGAAGTGTGAACACGAAGAACAATGAGCTCCACTAACCCAATACCTTTTGCGATCGCGGTCAAGCGTTCGCGATCACGAAGAACGCTAGAAGCAACATGTAACAGTAGAAAACTAGCAATGCAAATACCATTTAAAATGATCTGACTACGTCTGATACTTATTGGTGCCCCTCGGGACCCCGTCCAAATATAGAAACAAGTCACATAAAATAATACGGACCTACCCGAGGCCTCAAAGCACATATTACAACATCAAAACGACGATTCGCTCCTCAAATCAAAATCTATGAACTTGAACTTTCAATTTCCAAAACTCGCGCCGAAATATATCATATCAACCCGCAATGAACCCAAATTTGCACACAAGTCTCGAATAACATAGATATTCCAATTCCCAAAACCACAATCGAATTCGATATCCTCAATGTCAACTTTCGGTCAAACTTATGAACTTTCTAAACCTTCAATTTCCAATTTTTGCCAATTTGTGTTGAAACCTTCTAGAAACATCCAAATGCAAATTCGAGCATATGCCCGAGTCCATAATCACCATCCAGGCCTATTGGAACCATCCGAACTCCGTTCCGAGGTCAAATTCACAAAAAGTCAAACTTGGTCAACTATTCCAATTTAAAGCTCTCTAGTTGAGAATCATTCTTCAAAATCAATTCCGATTAATCTGAAAACAAAAACCTGCGATTCACACAAGTCACAATACATAAAGTGGTGCTACTCAATATTTCAAATAACTGAACATGATGGAAATGCTTAAAATGATTGGTCGGCTCGTTACAGTTTTAGACTTAGAAAATCTGGTTTTTCTTCAGCTTCGGCTGTTATCTTGTTTCCTTCTTCGTGATCGCGAAGGTACTCTCGCGAATGCGAAGAGTGAACTAGGTTGGGTGGTAATTTCTTCTTTGTGAATGCTAAAGCTGGGTAGTGAACGCAGAGCAGTTGGGGTATTACCATTCGCGAACGCGGCCAACCTCTCGCGAACGCGTAGGCAAGGGACCTGGGGAGGGGAAATTGATCAATACTTTTTGCGAACGCGGAACAAGGCTCGTGAATGCGTAGGCTAGTGGGTGTAAGCCTTCGCGAACGCGAAGTGTATCTCGCGAACGTGTAGTCTATTTGAGTCGCTGCTTCGCGATCATGAAGAAGGCTTGACACCAAGACTTTAAAACATTTCAAAAATGGTATTTCTCCTATTTTTCATAACCATTCCATTAGATCTCGACCTAAGAGCGATTTGGAAGAGAAAACTCGACACCAATTCATAGGTTTGTACACTCTAACTCATTTTCTTCCATTTCTAACACCACCCATTAATTCCAGCCCTAATCGTTGTTCTTCCATGGTAGAAAACTAGGGATTTAGGAAAAATTGGGGGTTTTTCCAAATCGGGCTCGGGGGTGAATGGGTAAATAAATTTTGGTCCGAACCTCGGGTTTGACCAAGCGGGCTCGGGGTCGATTTTTGACATTTGGTGAAAAAATTGGAATTCTAAATTATTGCATTGTAATTAATTTCTTTAGAAATATGTGATATTATTGAGTCAATTGTGGTTAGATACGAGTGGTTTGGTGGCAGATTATAGGGGAAAGGCCCCGATAGAGCTTTGAATTGATTGTCGAGTGAGGTAAGTGTTGCGGTTCACCTTGACTTGAGGGAATTAGGAACCCTAGAACTATGTGTTATGTGAATTTCATGAGTTGTGTCATATACGAAAAGTGACGAGCGCTTATACGCCGCCCAATTACTAGTTTTCCCTTATTTTTCATTTTTCCGTAATTATCTCATTCCCTGTCTTAAATGTTATCTCCTCTAATTGCCTTCCATGATTATTTGTTACTTGTTAATAAGTGTTTTCTTCTATTAATAATGTTAAATCATTTCACATTTTCATGATTCGCTGCTACTTTCCTTAACTGACTTACATGGACCTTCTAATTGTCATTTACCAAACTTAACTTGTTGTGTAGTATTACCTATGTGAATTTCCATGTTGTACAATGTTTCCTTTTTGGTTCATCTTGGTATTTATTGATCGTAAAGGTTGTTGTGATTTTAATTATGGATTTGACTATGTATAATGAGTATTTGGTACTGATATGGTGGGATCGGGTTGCACGCCGCAACATGTGAAATAAGGGTGGATTGATATGGTGGAATAACGGTGAATTTATACTCATACGGTTGGAATCGGGTTGCACGCCGCAACAGGTGGAATAAGGGTGGATAGTTATGGTGAAATAAGGGTGAATTATGATATTGATATTGTTATATGATGGGATCGATTTGCGATGTAACATATATATTATTTATTGTTGTTGATGTTGTTATGGTGAAATAAGGAAGGATTCTGTGTTGTACAGTAGGATCGGGTTACGCGCCGCAACAACCTATATGTTTCTATTTCCGTGAGTTGTGTTGGTTTTGGGTATTTTAATTGGAAATTCTAAGGATTGGTAATTCTTGACGTCATTGGCTTATTTCTTGAGGTTGTAGCTACTATCTTTAGTTGACTATCTAATTCATTTCGTATTTCCTTTTCTGTATTTATTATATATTGCATACAGGTTTTAGCTACCTTAGTCTCATCACTACTTCGTCGATGTTAGGCTCAGCACTTACAGAGTACATTGGGTCGGTTGTACTTATACTACACTCTGCACTTCTTGTGTAGATTTTGGAGTCAATCCCTACGACAGTTACTAGCATGCTCGGATTGGATAGCTCGTGGAGAGTTGAGGTACAACTGCTCAGCGCCCGCAGGGCCAGGAGTCCCTGTCCCTTTTTATTTAGCTGTGTACTTTCCTTCAGACAGCTTCATGTTATTTTAGACTCTTGTTTGTACTATTCTAGTAGCTCGTACACTTGTGACACCGGGTCTAGTGTTGTCTCAAATAATTTTAGTTGTTTTAGCTTTCGTACATTACTTTGGATTATTGCAGTTATTTCAGTTCTTTCTCATTAGTTAATTTAAACTGTTAAAAATGGATAAATATTTCTAACATTGGCTTGCCTGACAAGTGAAATGTTAGGCACTATCACGGTCCCGACAGTGGGAATTCCGGGTCATGACAAGTTGGTATCAGAGCACTAGGTTACATAGGTCTCACGAGTCACGAGCAAACTTAGTAGAGTCTGGAGGATCGGTACATAGACGTCTGTACTTAACTCCTAAAGGTTATGGAGTTAAGAAAAATTTCACTTCTATTCTTCTCTGTTGTGCGGTTTTATTTCTACCATTAATGACTGAACTCTTCTATTCTTGATCACTCATAGATGGCAAGAACACACACCGCATCTTTAGCTGGACAACAGCCAGAGCCCCCAACGGCAACTCCTATGAGGGGCAGAGGTCGAGGCCGAGGCAGGGGTAGAGCTCAGCCTAGAGCTCGAGCAGCAACACCAACAGTGGATTAGGTATATTTTGATGAGGGTGTTCTAGCTCAGATTGTACTTGTTGGACTAGCTCAGACCACCCTAGTGCTTCAGGATGCTCTAGTCTGTTTAGTGGGCCTTGTGAAGAGTGTGGCTCAAGACGATACATTTCCTATGGCACCAGCGGCTCTCGGGCTGGGGGATAAGCACTGACTCCCGCTACTCACACTCCAGAGCATATGGCTCCCCGGTATCAAACTCCAGCATCCCCGCCAATTGGGGTAGTTAAACCAGTTGTTGCGGCATAGGGGGGTGATGGACCTGCCATGTATTTTGAGGCTTTATGGAGATTGGACAAGTTTACTAAGCTCTTTCCAGTTCACTTCAATGGTGAACCTTTAAAGGACCCACATGATTATCTTGATAGCTTCCATGAGGTGCTGCGGAACATGGGTATAGTTGAGACCAATGGGGTCGATTTTGCTGTATTTCAGATGACGGATTCCGCCAAGAAATCGTGGAGGGACTATGTGTTGACCAGACAAGCTGGGTCACCTGCTCTTAATTGGGACCAGTTCTATCAGCTCTTCCTAGAGAAGTTCCTCCCTATCACATTGAGAGAGGATTACCGTCGGCAGTTCGAGCATCTACAATAGGGCAGTATGACTGTTACTCAGTACAAGACCCGTTTTGTCGATCTAGCCCGTCATGCTCTTATGTTACTTCCTACTGAGAGGGAGAGGGTGAGAAGATTTATTGATGGACTCGCTCACCCTATCAGGCTTCAGATGGCCAAGGAGACTAGGCACAAGATTTCTTTTCAGGCGGATGCTAATGTCGGCAGGTGGATCGAGGTGGTTCTTACACAGGAGAGGGCAAGGGTCAGATAAGAGGTCTCATTTTGGTGGTTTCAGTGGTGCCTCATCTGGAGGCATTGGTAGTGGCCATTCCAGTCGGCGCTTCAGGCACCCCACAGTGCTTCAAAGAGTCGTGGTCCTTATGTGCCTCATTTTGGGAAGCCAGTCTACGGTGCACCGCCAGCTCCTATCATTGCACCTCCTATTCTGAGTTATCACTGTGGTTATCCGGCCCGTTCGGTTCAGTCTCAGTTTAAGCATCCACAACACTAGGATGGATGTTTTGAGTGTGGTGGTTTTGGGCATATCAGGAGGACCTTTCCGAGATTAATGGGCGGCACGCCACAACAAAGTTCTCGTGCCATGATTCCGCCATTGGTTATACCACCGCCCGCTCATCCAGCTAGAGGCAGGGGTCAGGCAGCTAGAGGTGGAGGTCATGCCGTTATAGGTGGAGGTCAGACGGCTAGAGGTGGAGTTCAGGCTGCTATAGGTGGAGGCCAGCTAGCTAGAGGTTGTCCTAGGGATGTAGTTTAGAGTGGTGGGGCCCAGCTCCGATGTTATGCTTTCCCAGCCAGGCCTGAGGTTGAGTCATCTAACGTTATTGCCGAAGGTATTGTTTTCGTTTGACATAGAGATGCTTCAATTCTATTTGATTCGTGCTCTACTTATTCCTATGTGTCATCCTACTTTGCTTCATATCTGGTGGTGCCTCGTTATTCTTTGAGTGCTCCTGGGTATGTGTCCACACCTGTGGGTGATTCTATTGTTGTAGATCGTGTCTATCGTTCGTGTGTGGTTATTATTGGGAGTGTTGAGACTAGCGTAGATCTCCTACTTCTCGATATGGTAGATTTTGATGTCATCTTGGGTATGGATTGGTTGTCACCTTATCATGCAATATTGGATTGTCACACCAAGATGGTGACCTTAGCCTTGCTGGGGTTGCCACGATTAGAGTGGAGAAGGACTTCTGGCCATTCTACTAGTAGGGTTATCTCTTAACTAAAGGCTCAACATATGGTCGAGAAGGGGTTTCTAGCTTATTTGGCTTAGGTCTACGATTCTAGTGCGGAGGTTCCTTCCATGGATCCAGTACCAATTGTTCGTGAGTTCCCAGAGATGTTTCCTGCAGATCTGTTAGGGATGCCACCCCGACAGAGATATTGACTTAGCTCCAGGCACTCACCCATTTCTATTCCACCATACCATATGACCCCGTCAGAGTGGAAAGACTTGAAGGAGCAGTTGCAAGATTTACTTGATAAGGGCTTTATTAGACCTAGTGTCTTGCCCTGGGGTGTGCCTGTGTTGTTCGAAGAAAGATGGATTGATGAGGATGTGCATAGATTACCGGCAGTTGAACAAAGTCACCATCAAAACTAGTACCCATTGCCGAGGATGATGAGTTATATGATCTTTAGGGTGTCAGGGTATTTTCGAAGATTGATTTGAGGTCTAGCTACCATCAATTGAGGATTAGGGTATCTGAGTCCCTAAGACAGCGTTTCGAACTCGGTATGGGCACTATGAGTTTCTAGTGATGTCATTTGGGTTGACAAATGCCTCAGCAGCATTTATAGACTTGATGAACCGAGTGTTCAAGCCCTATTTGGATTCCTTTGTGATTGTGTTTATTGATGATAAATTGATCTATTACGGCAGCCGAGAGGAGCACGAGCAACATCTTCAGATTGTATTTCAGACTCTGAAAGACAGACAGTTATATGCCAAGTTTTCAAAGTGTGAGTTTTGGTTGAATTCAGTCGCTTTCCTGGGGGACATCATATCGATAAAGGGTTGTCACGTCCCAAAAACTGAGGAGCGCGGCCAGCGCTCAACGAGTAAACCTTACTGAGCAAGCCTGCTAGATTTCATTCTACCCAACTAATTCACGAGTAAAGAGGAGATGAACTCCATTAATCAAATTCTGAAAGTATTTCATTACGACTTCCATTTCATTTCCATTAACAACTTCATTCATGTTAACAAAATATAACAAGTTTATGGATTTAATGAAAAACACATTTTTGCTAAATACCAACATTTCTAGTTCCACTCCCAACATCAAGCACCACCTACAAACTATCTACGGAGCCTCTAAGTACAACTGCAGGGTAATAAGGAAATGCCGGAAACAAGGTCCCAGCCATACCTCAAAACATGGTAAGAAAATGAACAATAGATACATGAGGAACAAAAGGTTCAAGACCCCGGAATGAAGTGGGGCTCACCAAGTCAGCTGGGAAGTGTATGCTGCTATTACTGATCGACGCCGCCAGTTGTGGAACCACCTGTATCAATTAAAGATACATTGCCCCCACCAAAAAGGGTGTTAGTGTCGTTGAATAGCACTAGTATGTATAGCTAAAAGTCCTCTTTCAAACCAGAATGTCCGTATAAACCAAGACAACACATAGAGCCCGCAAGTCACAAGCAACAATGTCGAAATAACCAATTGAAACATAACGTTTTTTTTTCAAAGTACGACAATAGTATATATATATATATATATATATATATATATGGTTGAGAGATCATTAGCACCGATATTCCACCGTCTTTGTTAGGCACGGAGTCCGATCACGCCCGATTGGCTAGGCCATCTCCCCACGGACAATGTGGTTTGACATAGTGATGCAAAAGAAGGTTGTTACAAGAGTAGTACCACCATGTGTGCAACATGGAGTCTGATATTCACCCGATCAGCTAGGCCGCCTTCCCAATTTAGGGGAATAATCACAATTTCACCAATATTACAATTTCATCCCAAATCACAATCCACCCCTACACCGACGAGTGTAGTTTCAGGTGTGGGCCTTATGACCCACCCTTCATCGGTTTTGCTAATGATGCTACCAAATACATTTTTAGTTAGTTTGCACACAAAGGTAACACACATATAGAAGTGTATTCATCTCAGAAGCTTTCACATTGTACAAATCTTTATTAGAATGTTCAACCTCTCACAATACCAATATTTCCTTGGCTCTTTGGGCCTTTCACAAGTTTCATTATTCATGGAACGATGGCCGCATTTTATTTATATTACATTCTTTCACTTCATTTAATTTCAAGGATCACCACCAAATACCAGCATAAAGGACACTCCAGAAATCATATACCTCAAGTGCGTTAATAATGGAACTTTTAACACAAAGGATTCTACCCAAAGAAAGAGATATACCAACCAACAATAAGAACACACATCAAAGTCATAAATACGCAGTACCCCAATTCATTTAATTCATTTTCAAACATATTTATAGATTGTTAACAACAAGACATACTTAATCAAGTCATAAAGTACATGTAGGAGCAATTAAGAGTATTGAGCATATCGAGTTTTCCTCACCCGATTGGTATACTAGTTTTCATTTAGAATACGACTCAAAGCCATACCATTTTAATTTGCAAACCATACTATAAACCTCTATCTTTAGATAATAAGCTCATTCGAAGTAATCAAGTTTATAAGTTTATACGCAATAACCCAGAATGTAGAGATTAGGAATTTTAAGCCGATCATACTTAAACTTACGAAAACATTATGGAATTTCATTCCGAGAGAGAAAGTTTAGCCAACATACCTTGTTTGAGCTTTCCTTAAGTTACTACAATGCACCAACACCTTTAGCAATAATAATCTATAGGAAGATAGCGAAAATCAATTAATAATTAGAAAGATTTCCCATGGTGTAAATCTCTTAGGAATTTCATCAAACACCTAATCGTGTGAAATAGACTACAAGGTCCTACAATGGAAATTCCTTCTTCCCACAACCAATTTCAACAAGAAATACCCAAATTAGTTCATTAATCCCACATACTACAACTTAGTGTCACATACATGGCATATTTCTAACCCCGCAATATATTTGAACTCTTAACCTCTTGCATGCAAGCTCTATAAGTAGGACTTACCCGGATGGAGGACAATCTAGTGGCTATCTTCCTTGATTCTTGAAGATTCGAGCAAGATTTGGGTGATTGGAAAGCTAGGTTCCCTCTTTCTCTCTATATATTGCTCTTACCTCTCTCTAAAATTATCAGAGTATCACCCCAAATGAAGCCCCAAACGTTATTTATCAAAATAGGGTCGGGTTATAAAAATAGAAAAATAGACCCTCCGACTCAGATCTGCGGTCGCATATGCGACCACAAAATGATTATGCAGCGCGCAAAGTGGTTGCACAATTGATGCTCAGAACTGGGATGTTTCGGGTTGGGTATGCGGCAGGTCTGCGGTCCGCAGACCTATTATGCAGTCGCGAAATGCAGCACAGACTTGATATACACTCGCATAGTGCGCCGCATAATGGTCTTCAACTAAGCTCAACTTCTGCTTCACTTTTCGGTACTTATGCAGCCCACATATTGATTATGTGGTCGCAAACCAGATCGCAGAATTGCATTCTTCAGCCAAAAAGATTCCTCAACACCTTAGTGCATTCTTTCACTCAAAAAGTCCGACCCGCGACGAGCTTAAAATATACTACTTCTAACACTTTAGCCTAACTCGGCACCACGAGACCTTAAATAACACAATGTGTCACCGGGTTCTGGGGATGTCTTGGTATTTCTTTTCTGTACTAAGTTGGTTTTCTTGCCATATTTAAATTACGAAATTTATTTATTTAATAATGAAAATGCAAGAAGAGGCTTCGATTCTAAAATGTTAAGCAGGAAAGTGTTCCAACTGATTAAGGGGTCGGCTTGCCTGACAATGGTGTTCGGCGCCATCACAACCCATAGATTTTGGGTCGTGACAATGTGGTATCATAGCTCTAGGTTCCCGTAGGTTTCACGAGTCATGAGCAAGTCTAGTAGAGTCTTGCGGATCGGTACGGAGACGTCTGTACTTATCTTCGGGAGGCTACAGGGCTGTTAGGAGTACTTCCCTTCTTGATTCCTCATCGTGCGACTTGATTCCTTTAAGGCTTATGCATATGCTTCTTCCCACTCAATCTTATGCGTCGCAAAGCGCTTGTTATGAATCGAGGGTTGAAGACTTTTAATGATACTATGGATGTGGTGCGGGATGTTTCTCCCAGCGTAGTTGATTGAGGCTATCATCGTTGTTCTGCGGAAGAATGTTTTTGTCATCTCAGCACAGTAGCTGTATTTCTAAGAACTTTGAGGTCATGCTCAGGTGGTTATGAACTTACGATTGGTTATGGAGCGATGTTGATACAAGGGTAGAACGGTTGCCCATGTGTTGGGGTGATGAGCGCTTTGAAGGGAGGTCTTCTCAGAGTGTGATTCGGGGATTTCAGTATTTTTGTTCCGGCGGAGGAAAAGCATTTGGATTATAAATGATCAGGTTTTGGGCTGATAAAATAGTAAGGATTGGTGTTGTCAAGTGAAATGGAGCGCTCACCTGTAATAAGATATCGTCGTCATGGATCAAATGGAATGTGTTAAGTTTGTCGGTGCTGTGGTCTCTTGGGTTGCTCGGGGTCAGAGTATTGTGAAGAAGTATTGAAGAATGTGATTGGCAGAGGCCGTGAGGTGCGGAGGTTCAGTACTGGCTAACTCTTGGAAATGATGGCGATTCGAGGAAGATGATCTTCGTAAAGATTTAAAGTTGTGATGATATGTTGGTTTAAGAGCTACGAAGGAGAGTATTAAATTGAGGCAGCAGGAGGGCATCATACGACGAAGGACGATACGTGAGAAGTGCTAAGCGGTGGTGCCAATTCTAAAAGATCAAGTGTAAGGAAAGGAAGTCAGGTAGCACTTACGGGAATGAGTTGGGAAAAGTGGGAGAGCGGCAGCTTAGTGATGAATCAGAAGATGTGGTAGCCCGTTTAGTAGATGTCCAGGAAGAGCGGACGGATTGATACAAGCTTAGGATGGGGGTCTTGATATTGTAGAAAGTGAGAATCATAGCATAATGGTAGGTGTCAGTTGGCTAGTTTCCTCGGGTGGGTTGTCTTCTGTGAGTAGGTTAGTGGTTGTAGGGATGGTAAGTTCTGTGCGGAGTCCTAGTGGCTAGTCGGTAGGAGGTAGAATATGTGAATGGTGTTAGAAAATTCATATATTTAAGGGAAGCTAATAGGAGAATTCGGAACAATTGGTGGATTGGTGGGACGAATGTCATGTCATCAAAGGAGAAAAGGATCTCAGCAGGGACTAGAACGATGCAAGAAGTAGCTTCGGGCTAAGTGGGGGAGTCCCACCACCTGCAGTTGGGTCGTAGGATTGTGCTCTCATGGGATTGCGGATTTGTCGGCGTATCGGCAAGATGTTACAGCTAAGGGAAAAGAGTATATCGGTAAGTGAGCGTAGCATATGTGAAAATGTGCGAAGTTGGTCCTATTGAACCAGGGCTAGGCTCTGGAAGACTAAGAATTTGTGCTTAAGTCATATGCAAGTTGTAAAGGTAGTGAATCAGTCACGTGCTTCATTGAAAAGAATATTCATGTGCTAGAAGAGCCTTGGGGTTGATTGTATTCGGGCCAGTCGGAGTGGGTGACTCTCAGTAGTGGTTCTAATGAATTAGAAAGTCAGAAAATGCGGTTAGAAAGGAGACTCACCTCGCTCCGAAGATTCATCACCGGCTTCCAAGCCTCTACGAAGACAAAAAATGGATGCGCACGCTCCCAAACTATTCAAATAATGATAATTCAATGAAAATATACTCAACAGATCATAACCAATTCAATTTACAAAGTTCCTCAGCCCGACTCTATGAAATGACCAAAATTCCCTCGGGCCCACGTGCCCGGACCTCGAAATTTCTTGAAGAAAATCCCTACCCGAAGCTTTACTAATTCAATAACACATTTTACTCAATTAGTCATGCTAAATTCGTGGCTAAAATCCAAATTTCAAAATTTCTAGGATTTCTTTAAAATACTAATTTTTCCCCAAAATTTTCCCTAATTTTCATGTTCTAATCCATGATATAATCTTGTATTTAACTTAGAAATAAGTAGAATGATCTTACCTCTGAAGCTTGGTTGAAAGCTTCCTTGAAATGCTCTCAAAATCCGCCCATAGTCATGAAGAAATGAAGAAAAATGAGCTAAACCCGCTAAAATATCATTTTTCCCAGGTATTTACTCATCGCGATCGCGGAAAATGCCTCGCGATCGCAGAGAACATTTTTTCCATCCCAAAATTTACTCTTCGCGATCGCGGAAAGAGCTTCGCGATCGCGGAGAACAATTACCCTGCCTGCCCGGACAACCTCCAGTAGAATAGTCATAACGATTCGCACACAACTCCAAATAACAAATGGTTAAATGTTATGAAAACTACACTCAAATATCTAAAACTTTCATGTGTCGGTCATCTTCCAATTCCTTATAGATGTCTAGATATAGTCTTGCAAAGTCAGCCCATGTGCAACACAACTTTCTTCTTCATCTTCCCGGACACCCTGTAGTGTAACAGCCATAACTATATGTACACAAATCCAAATCATGAATGGTTTACATTTATAAAAACTAGACACAAAGGGCTACAACATTCCTTTTTATACCATCTCAACACTCCTTCTAGATTGTGAGATATGAGCCTCCAAATTCGAGTTAGTGCAGCAGAACATTTACTCTACGCGATCGCGAAAGGCTTTCCACGATCGCGATTCACTGGCCTGTTTCTAACATTTTACTCACCGCGATCGCGACCAATTCCCCGCGATCGCGTAGAACACTACTGTAGCCAAAAATCAGANGAACGTACCAACAAGTCTGGAAACGTATCACGGACTTAGTCGAGGCCTCAAATCACATCAAACAACGCCGAAAACACGAATCGTGCAAAAATTCAACTTTATGAACTTTGAAATTTCTAACTTTCACATCCGATGCCGAAACCTATCAAATCACGTCTGATTGACCCCAAATTTTGCATACAAGTCACATTCGACTTTACGGACTTGCTCCAACTTTCAGAATCGCATTCCGACCCCGATATCAAAATTTCCACTTCCGGTCGGATTTTCCCAAAAACCTTCAAATTTCTATCTTTAGCCAAATGACCTTAAATTGACTTCCGGGTATCCGAATTCACTTCTGATCGCGCTCCCAACTCCACAATCTCCATACGAAGCTATTCCCAGACTCGGAATTGCAAACGGACATCAATATCTCTGAAATTCTCTTTAAGCCAAACTTAGGAAATTTCCTTAAAATACTGAGTTTCCACAATATACGCTGAACTGCTCCCGAGTTATCCAAAACCCGTTCCGGACATACGCCCAAGTCCGAAATCATCATACAAACCTGTTGGAACCTTCGGATCCTGATTCCGAGGTCGTTTACTCAAAATCTCAACGTTACTCGATTTCTTCAACTTAAGACTTCTGAAATGAGAATTTTCCTTTAAATTCAACTCCAATCTTCCTGAATTTCAATTCTGACCATATAGCACAAGTCAATATACCTGAAATGAAGTTGTTCGTGACTCCCAACTGCTGAACGACGCGCTGGATCTTAAAACAGCCGGTCAGGTCGTTACATTCTCCCCCATTTAAACAGACGTTCGTCCTCGAACGTGCCAAGAACTGCCCCAGATTTATCTGAAATCACTATTTAACATCTCGTGCACCTGCCTGTGCTACCACAACCAAGTTGGGCACATTAGCTTTATCAAATCTGAAGATATCCTCCTTTATCCATACAATAAGCTCCAAACTTTGTTCTAACATCTGAAATTCTCTGCCAGGCCTGTTTCTAACATTTTAACACCGTATCAACTACCACACGAGGCACCAGAACACAACTACGCGCCTTTGCTGAATCGGCACCATACACTGCATAGTTCATCATCTGACCACAATAACGCTCCCTGAACCTTAATAGCCAGAATTCTGCGAATTTGATGCTCCCAAGGCACCTCATCAGATACATTCATACATTCTTCTATAACGCTGACGATATCACCACAACGGAGGAGATGTTTAGAAATTCATAACCGTTTGCAGAGTTAACCACACGTTGAAATCTTTTCTCTAGCCTTAGATCATTATCTCATTGCAAACCAATAATGGCAACTCCCTTGCAATATACTCGCATGATCCTAACACACTGATCCCAAATTTATAACTCTCGTCCGCCCAGTATGAATTGCTCAGATAACCAGTCACCCCAGGCATAACCAACAGGCCCACACGATGCCATAATGCACCAAAATGCCACAATTCGAACACGTCACATTAGGAAACGACATCGGGAAGGGACTACCCGACTCATGCTATAAATATGAACTTTCCTCAAAGAAATAGGAAGTAAAATACAAGAATAATCATTATAGGAGTCTTGCTCAAAATCACATTGTTCCGGCGCGCAACCCGATCCAAATAACATACCCGTGGTGGCGTGCCACCCAATCCAGTCATAGGATTTACTTAAAGAAATATATACACAGAGTTGAATTGCTCACTAATACAATTTACTGACATCGGTAACAAGCACGCTAAGTGCATATTACCATTCTGGGGAGACTGATAGAGCCATATGCTACTAACTCCAGCACGACTGAGGTGCGATATATAATCTGAATCTTAGGAGCCATCCTGCGCACATCACCACATCACTACGAGGAATCTCAACATGTAAGAAATTATCAAGCCGTTTCACAACTCACACAGCACAATCGCAATATCACATGAATTTGACGAAGACGAGACAACACCTGATATCCCAATGCCCCTCCTTGAGGAGTGCCATACTGAAATTAGCACTTCTGACTCGCATGAAGCCCAAAATCTTGTTTAAGTCCATTTGCTCACTCCAAGTTGATTCTGATAATACTGAACTTAGGTTGATAGCCTTACCTGGGTTCATAATACCCCAATCCCCCTCATAATACA
>ML290829.1:58466-73246 GCA_005239495.1 Nicotiana undulata | reverse complement strand
TATGTACAATCGGAGTCGTGAAAAAGAAGGAAAGGGATAGCCTCACATACCTTTTATATACTGTCCCAACCTCAAGCTATTCAAATGTCACAACTCCGCAATCTATAATAAGAGAAACGACACTATCGTTATGGTTTAAGCGTCATAACTATTATGTATCGACCACAACCTATTTTACAATGAAACGGACAGAACCTCCCCTATTTATATGACTTAACACAAGTAAAAACTATCACCTAACATACGAAACAACATCAATAATAATCATATTGAGCCTCCCAAAACAGTCCACACACAACCTAATCACTTCACACATAAGACGACCACCGTAGTCGTGTCAAACGACCCGGAAATGTTACAACGAACGACCAGATCACAACCCTACATCTATATGGTGTTTCTCCACACCCTTCCTCCTCCAAAACTCCACAAAACATTAGGAAAACACACAGCCCAACAGCAACACAAAACAGCCCGCTACAAGTCAAATAACTGGAACTCACGGCTTTCGATCACCGTCCCGTGAGTTCTAACTATTAGGGAACACATTTATCAACCTTCCTTGATATTTAAGCACTTAAATACAGATATTATATGTTTCTTAACTATGAAGTAACTTCCAAAACTCTAACTACAAATAAAAAGAAGAGGCGGTATAATGACACTTACGTCGTAGGGATCGTTTTGATGTTATTGCTTCTCGATTTCATGCCCGGGATGATATTATTATTTGAAACCCTAGTAGATATCTTGAGGTTATGTTTATGGGTGTTATATGGTCGTTTTATGCTGAAATATGAATAGAAAGCCGTCCTAAGACACATATATATCTATTTTGGAAAAAGTCAAAGAGGTGCTAGCTTGGCACCCTAGGATTGGTCTATCTTCCGATGCTTATATCTTTTTATCCCGATGTCGTATGGACAAATGGTTAAGAGCGTTGGAAATTACATTCCAAGACCTTCAATTTGGTATATAATATGTCCTAATATGATTTCATATAACACATGAAATCTATTGCTCAAAAATCTCTAGTGATCCACCTGCTTGTCATATATGATGTTTGTGCAGTCTCGCGAAACTAAAAATATCTCTCTACTCCTACATCGTATCGTTAAACGGTTTAATGAATTGGAAACTGGACTTGTAGGTCTTCAATGTGGTAGGTATATCATCCCATAATTATAAGTATATTGGGAGAAAAGTGCAGCTACATTTGACCTAAGTTTCAACAAATTTATGAATGTAACTTTTGAAGACCTATTCCAACTTCTGTTCCAAAACTTGCTTGACTTCAAAACGTAGAACACGACTATCATATGACAAAATTAACTCATATAATAACCTCCTTATAATTTAATTAACCATAGTCTCACCCTAAATTTCATGTTATAACATTCCAAACTCGTCGACTTTTGACGAAACTTATTCTCTTCAGTTGGTTTAGCTTCTAAGCTTTCCAACCCTCTTGGTACTCGTTATTCATGATCTTAAATATTTGTAACCTCCAATGTAACATGATTAACTTACTTTATATTCCATCAAATAGAATCTTGGTTCTGATCTTACATCAATTGACTTACGATGTACTCTCACGTACGAAAACATGGGGTGTAACATAACTCTTCGACCTCAATTGACGAACCTGTCGGGTTAGAATATCCACCGGCCCCTCCCCGTAAGTCAAATCATTATCCAACCGGACAAAGCTGAAATCTAACACATGGGACGAATTTCCATGATACTTACGGAGCATGGACACATGGAACACCCGATGAATTGCTGATAACCCCGGTGGAAACACAATCCTGTAAGATTCCTCTCCCATTCTCTCTAAAATCTCAAAGGGCCCGATACACCTTGGGCTAAACTTGCCCTTCTTTCTGAACCTCATGAAACCTTTCATGGGTGATACACGGAGCAATACTGTCTCCTCGACCATGAATACAACATCATGAACTCTACGGTCTCCATAACTTCTCTACCTAGACTAAGTTGTGCGAAGTCAATCCTGTATAATCTTTACCTTATCCAATGCATCCCGTACTTGGTGTGTACCTAACAACTGGGCCTCCCCCACCTCGAACCACCCAACTGGCGACCGATACCGCCTACCGTATAATTCCTCATAGGGAGCGATCTAAATCCTCAGCTGGTAGTTTTTTTTTCAGGCGAGCTCTGCAAGGGGCAAGAACTGGTCCCACGATCCTCCAAAGTTTATAACACAGGTGCGAAACATATCCTCTAAAATCTGAATAGTACGCTTGGATTGTCCGTCCGTTTGAGGATGAAACGTTGTGCATAACTCAACTCGTGTGCCTAAATCACGCTGTACTTCCCTCTAGAAGTGTGAGGTGAACTGCGTACCTCGATCACAAATTATAGAGACAGGCACACCATGAAGACGGATGATCTCGCGGATATAAATATCTGCCAACCGCTCTGAAGAATATGTAATTGCCACAAGAATCAAATGCGCTGACTTGGCTAGCCTTGCCACAATAACCCAAATGACATTGAACTTCCTCTGATTCTGTGGGAGTCCAACAACAAAATCCATAGTGATACACTCCGACTTCCACTCAGGAATCTATATCTTCTAAAGCAAACCACTAGGTCTCTGGTGCTTATACTTTACTTGCTGACAATTCAGGCACCGAGCTACATAAGCAAATATATCATTCTTCATCCTCCTCCACCAATAATGCTGTCGTAGGTCCTGATACATCTTGGCGGTGCCCGGATGAATGGAGTACCGGGAACTGTGGGCCTCCTCAACAATCAACGCATGAATTCCATCAACATTAGGCACACAAACACGACCCTACATCCTCAAGACTCTGACATCTCCAATAATAACCTGCTTGGAACCACCGTGTCGCATTGTGTCCCTAAGGAAGAAAAAATGAGGGTCGTCATACTACTGATCTCTGATACGCTCAAACAAAAGAAAACCAAGCGACTGTACAAGATAGAACACGATTGTGCTTTGAAATATCCAATCTCACAAACTGGTTGGCCAAAGTCTCAACATCTGATGCAAACGGCCTCTCACCGACTGGAATGAACACAAGGCTGCCCATACTCGTTGTCTTTTACTCAAGGCGTCGGCCACTACATTGGCCTTCCCGGGATGATACAAGATGGTGATATAATAGTCTTTCAATAGATCCAACCACCTCCTCTGCCTAAAATTAAGATCATTTTGCTTGAACAAATACTGAAGGTTGCGATGAGCCATGAAAACCTCACATGACACACCGTAAAAATAGTACTTCCAAATCTTCAACGCATAAACAATGGCTACCAACTCTAAGTCATGGACATGGTAATTCTTCTCGTGAACCTTCAACTGCCGCGATGCATATTCAATCACCCTGCCCTCCTACATAAATACTATATCAAGCCCAACACGGGACACATCACAATATACCGTATATGATCCTGAACCTGTGGGAAATACCAACACCGGCGCTGTAGTCAAAGCAGTCTTCAGCTTCTGAAAGCTCGCCTCACATTCATTTGACCATCTGAACGGGGCACCCTTCTGGGTCAACTTGGTCAACGAGGCTACTATAAATGAGAACCCCTCCACAAATCGACGATAATATCCCGCCAAACCTAAGAAACTTCTGATCTCTGTGGCTGAATTTTGAACTGCCTCAATCTTCTTAGGATCAACCTAAATGCCCTCTGCTGATACAACGTGGCCCAGAAAGCGACTGAATCTAACCATAACTCGCACTTCGAAAATTTAGTATATAACTGGTTGTCTCTTAGAGTCTGAAGCACAATCCTAAGATGCTGCTCATGCTCCTCTCGATTGCGGGAGTAGATCAAGATGTCATAAATAAATAGAATCACAGAGGTGTCTAGATAAGGCTTGAACACTCGGTTCATCAAATCCATGAATGCTGCTGGGTCATTTGTCCACCCAAAGGACATCACTAGAAACTCATAATGCCCATACCGAGTCTGAAAAGCTGTCTTAGGGACATCGGATGCCCTAATCCTCAACCGATGGTAGACATATCTCAAATCAATCTTCGAAAATACCATGGAACACTGAAGCTGATCAAATAAATCATCAATCCTCGATAATGGATACTTATTCTTGATGGTGACTTTGTTCAACTGCCGATAATCTATACACATCCTCATCGATCCATCCTTCTTCTTCACAAACAACACAGGTGCACCCCAGGGCGAGACACTAGGTCTAATGAAGCCCTTATCAAGTAAATCCTGCAACTGTTTCTTCAATTCTTTCAACTCTGGCGGGGCCATACGGTGTGGAAGAATGGAAATGGGCTGAGTGCCCGGAGCTAAATCAATATCCCTTTCGGGTGGCATCCCCGGTAGGTCTGCAAGAAACACTTCTGGAAACTCACGAACAACTGGAACTGAATCCATGGAAGGAACCTCCACATTAGAATTGCGAACATAAGATAGATAATCTCGACCATACACTGAGCCATCATATAGGAGATAACCCTGCTGGTAGAATGGACAGGAGTCCCCCTCCACTCTAATCGGGGCAACTCTAGCAAGGCTAAGGTCACCGTCTTAGCATGACAGTATAATATAGTATGATAAGGTGACAGCCAATCCATATGCAAGATAACATCAAAATCAACCATATCGAGAAGTAGAAGATCCATACTAGTCCCAAGACTCCCAATAATGACTATACATGAACGATAAACGCGGTCGAAAATAATAGCATCCCCCACAGGTATGGACACAGACACATGAGCACTCAAAGAATCACGAGGCACAACCAAATACGAAGCAAAATAGGATGACACATAGGAGTAAGTAGAATCCAGATAAAATAGAACTGAAGCAGCTCTACTGCAAATTGAAACAGTACTTGTAATAACAACGTCAAATGACTCAGCCTCAGGCCTGGCTGGAAAAGAATAACATCGGGGTTGGGCCCCACCACCCTGAACCACGTCCCTAGGTTAATCTCTAGCTGGCTGACATCCACCTCTAACGGCCTGACCTCCACCTCTAACAGTCTGGCCTCTACCTCTGGCTGCCTGACCCCTGCCTCTGGATGGCTGAGCAGATGGTGCAGCAACTGGTGCCAGAACTATGGCACGAGAACCCTGATGTTGTGGAGGGACGCCTAATAATCTCGTACATGTCCTCCTGATATTCCCATAACCACCACACTCGAAACATCCATCCTGGTATTGTGGCTGTGGAAACTAAGACTGACCCGAACGTGCCGGATGACCAGAGTAATAACTCTGAATATGAGGTGCACTAATAGGATCTGGTGGTGCACTGTAGGCTAGCTGTCCAAAATGAGGCACATAAGGGCCATGACTCCCTGAAGCATTGTGGGATGCCTGAAGCGCTGAATGAAATGGCCTGGGAGGATGACCTCTACCAAAAGTACCCATGCCTCCAGATGAGGCACCGCTGGACCCACCAGAATGATGAGGTCTCTTTTCAGACCCTTGACCTCCCTGTGCAAGAGCCATCCCGACTCGCCTAGCGACACTAGCATCCTCCTGAAAAGAAATATCACCCCCAGTCTCCTTAGCCATATGTAATCTGATAGGCTGAGCGAGTTCATCAATAAGACTCCTCACCCTCTCTCTCTCTCTTGGTAGGAAGCAGAAGAATAGCATGACAAGCCAAATCCACAAAACGGGTTCGTACTGAGTAACAGTCATATTTCCCTACTGGAGATGCTCGAACTGACAAGATGCTCCTCTCTCAATGTGATAGGAAGAAACTTCTTTAAGAAGAGCTGAAAGAACTGGTCCTAAGCAAGAGCAGGTGACCCAACTGTTCTAGTCAACAAATAATCTCTCCACCAGTTCTTGGCGGAACCAGTCATCTGAAATGCAACAAAATAGACTACATTGGTCTCCACTATACCCATGTTCCATAGCATCTCATGACAACTGTCAAGATACTCCTGGGATCCTCTGAAGATTCACCATTGAAGTGAACTGGAAAGAGTTTGGTGAACGTTTCCAATCTCCATAAAACCTCAGAAGACACAGCTGACCCATCACCGGCTTGTGCCGCAACAATCGGCTGAACTAATATGATAGGATGAGCTATTGGAGTCTGATACTGAGGAGCCATCTGCTCCGGAGTGTGAGTAGAAGGGGGTTGGGTTCCTCTTCTAAACTGAGAAATGGCTGGTGCCATGGGAAATACGCCAGTCTAGGCCACACTCTCCATAAGGCCCACCAAATAGACCAAAGTGTCCTACAACACTAGAGTGGAAATGAACCCTTCCAGAACCTGAGCTGGCCTGGTAGGAACAGTCTGGGATGGAACCTCCTCATTGAACTCTACCTGAGGCTCCACTGTTGGGGCTGCTGCTTGGGCTCTGGGCTGAAATCTGCCCCTGCCTCGGCCTCTAGCACGGCCTCGTCCTCGACCTCTGGCCCTCGTAAAAGCTGCCACTGGAGGCTCTGGTTGCTGCTCAGCTGAAGATGCGGTACAGGTTCTCGCCATCTGCGAGAGAATAAGAGTAGAGGAGTTCAATTAGCATTGAGAGAACAAAATCGCACGACAAAGAAGAATAAAAGTGAAATTTGTTCCTAAACTTCATAGCCTTTGGAAGATAAGTACAGACGTCTCCGTACCGATCCTCCAGACTCTACTAAGCTCGCTCGTGAATTATAAGACCTAGGCAACCTAGTGCTCTAATACCAACTTGTCACGACCCGAAATTCCCACCATCGGGAACGTGATGGTGCCTAATATTTCACTTGCTAGGCAAGCCAACATTAGAGAATTATTAAGTCAATCTTTATTCAATTCAGTAAATAACAGCAAATAAACTAAAATGAATTAAAGCAAGTGCAAAAATATATAACAACCTCAATATTTACTACAACCCGGATCTGGAACCACAATTCATGAACTTCTAAGATTTACTACAAGTAAAAGTCCGAAGGAAATACAACTGTTTTGAAAGGAAAGAAATAGTAAAGTGAAAATGTCTATAAAGGGACTCTAGAGTCTGCGAACGCCGACAGATCTACCTTGGGTCTCCTATCGATTGAATCCAGCAGCTAACATCACGATCATCTCGGGACGACACCAAAATATGCACAAGAAGTGCAGAGTGCAGTATGAGTAAAACTGACCCCATGTACTCGTAAGAGCAGAGCCTAACCTCGACGAAGTAGTGACGAGGCTAAGCGGGTCACTCACACTACAGCCTGTACACAGTATATATAATAAAAGCAGAAAAGCAAATACATAATAGAATAAAGCAATAAATTGCAACATATGACTATAACTTCAGGAAATAATCCAACAACGTTCCGAATATACCAATCCTTAAAAGCAAAAGAGAATATCGTAAAACTAACACAACTCAGTGAAACATAAACACATAGATTATTGTGGCGCGCAACCCGATCCCACCGTACATCTCATATTCCTCCCTTATTTCTTCATAATAACATAAAAAATAATGAATATTTATAAAAGTGTTGTGGCGCGCAACCAGATCCCACTGTATCACAATATCACAATCATAGTTCACCCTTATACCACCACAACAATCCACCCTTATCACACTAGTTGCGGCGTGCAGCCTGTTCCCACCGTACAACATAGATTCACCCTTATTCCACCTCAATTTATCACCCTTATTTCACATGTTGTGGTGTGTAACCTGATCCCACCATATAAATATCAAGTACTCAGTATACACAGTATATTCACCATTCGAATCACAGAAACCTTTCACAATACTTAAACATCAAACCGAAACCAATAGGAAACTTGTACACCATGAAAGTTCACATGAGTAATACTACAAAATGATACCAATTCCGAATATACAAATAAAAGGTACCGATAAACCAACTTAAGCAAATAATAGGAGATAATGAAACTATGAAAGAACTAATATCATGAAACTATGAAAGGCTTGGCCTGAACTGTGAAACTTTTTGATGAATAAACAAAATTGGTGTGATAAGGGTGGATAATTGATTGTGATATTGTGAATAGGTGAGATCGGGTTGCACGCCGCAACAAGACAATGATAAGGGAGAATACACATGTTTTACTGTTTATAAAATAAAGGCTGGAACATTCATTGTTTTATTGTCATTATTTCATACTCTGGTTTTACTATTATTTTAAAGTGAAACTTGTTCTGATTACAATTTGTCGAGACATAAATATTGTGAAAGGCTTTGACTTGAAAGACGATGATAAGGGGGCTGTGATAAGGGGGCAGTGACAAGGATGGATAATTGATTGTGATGCGGGTGAATAAATTGATATAATATGTCTGGTAGGATCAGGTTGCATGTCGCAACAAGGATCAATAAGGGAGGAAAATTATATTTTTAATGATTTTCAATGGAAAAAAAAGATTTAAAAACTACTATTTTATATTACTATGTTTCATATTTTTGGCACTACTTTTATTTGAAGTGAACGTTTGGAAACTTGGAAATTATTTGAGAGTTTGTTATTGCTGAGCCCTGGAAAAGGGCGGCTGAGTTATTTCATTGTTGTTGCAGTACTTTATTATTTGTTTAGATTTCCTTTTTGCTTTATATTTATTGTCTCAGTTATATTTTTCTTGTTCGTGTAGAATTGTTTTATTGTGTTATTATATATATATATTATTGTCACCGGTTACATGTTCTTAATGCCCCGCCGTATCCTCGTCACTACTTCGTCGAGGTTAGGCTCGGCACTTACTCAGTACATGGGGTCGGTTGTACTGATACTACACTCTATGCTCTTTTGCACAGATCCAAGCACTGGCCAACAATAGAGATTTGTAGAGCAGCTATCCCTTCTTTCGGAGACACGAGGTATATTTGCCGGCATTCGCAGATTCTGAGAGTCTTCTCTATATTATTTAGAATGTTGTTTTATTTGATTCAAAACAGTTATACATTATTTCTTTCAGCCATTATTTGTAGTATTCTTTAGTAGTTCGTGAATTGTGGCACCAGACCCTGGGGTAGTTTTCAGTTATTTATATAATTAATTCGTGGCTCGTTTTATTTCATTGTTTATTTATTTTATAATTGGAATTGTTTATTGGAAGCCATTAGATCAAGTTTAATTTAAAAGTTATTCTATCCTGTTTAAATGATTAGTTAACGGAAATAGTTGAGCGAACTCTAACATTGGTAAGCCTAGCAAGTGTGGTGTTAGGCGCCATCACGATCCCTAAGGTTGGGAATTTGGATCGTGACAAGTTGGTACCAGAGCACTAGGTTTACTTAGGTCTCACAATTCATGAACGAGCTTAGTAGAGTTCGAAGGATCGGTACGGAGACGTATGTACTTATCTTTCATAGGCTATTGAGTTAGGAAACAACTCCATTCTTATTTCTATTCTATCGTGCGATTCTTGTATCTCAAATACTGATTTGGATTCTTCTACTCTCTCGCAGATGGCGAGAACACGTGCTTTATCTTCCACTGACCAGAATTCCGGTCCTCCAGCAGCAGCAGCTCCTACTAGGGGCAGAGGCAGAGGCCGAGGAAGGGGTAGGACTCAGCCCGTTGCTCATGCAGCAGCCCAAGCTCTGGAACCTTAGATAGAGATTGATACGGGGGTTCCAGCTCAGACCGTTCCAGCGGGACCATCTCAAGTTCCCGAGGTGTTTATTGCTACCCCGGTTCATCAGGATTCTTTGGTCTGTTTAGTGGGCCTGATGGGGAGTGTGGCCCAGACTGGCACATTCCCGGTTGCAGCAGCGGTATCTCAGGCTGAAGGAGGGGTCCAGACTCCTGCTACACACACTCTAGTTCAGACTACTCCTCAGGTTCAGACCCCAGTAGCCATTCTGGTTGGTGTAATTCATCCAGTTGCAGCACTGCCGCCCGCTAACGAGGCAACCATGTCCACAGATGCTTTGTGGAGACTTTACAGGTTTATTAAGTTGTTCCCTGTCCATTTCAGTGGTGCTACTTCAGAGGATCCCCAGGAATATCTGGATAGTTTTCATGAGGTTCTGCGTAATATGGGTATTCTGAAAACTAATGGGGTCGATTTAGCAGCTTCTTAGATAACTGGTTCCGTCGCGCCCTCTTTTTCCATCGCACGGGTTAGGTACGGAGAGATCGGGTTGATGACATTCTGGACAACTCCTTAAGGAAGAGGTTTAAGGAAGAGTCGCCACCTAACGATTTTTATGGTGTGTTAGGGCACCTAGAGTTGAGAAACTCATGAACTAGTTTGCATTGCCAGAGATTGGGTAAGGGCTTGAAATTATCCCGAAGGGAAGGTATTAGGCACCCCTCAGGATCCACAACTGTGGGTCCCAGCCAATAAGTTTTGTGAATTTGGACGGTGAGCGAGTAACAAATGAGGTTCACATATGAGGGGGATTTAAAACAAGTATGAAAATCTTTTAAAGGTTTTTGAATAACATAAACATTTGAAAAAAAAGAAGTGTCCTAGGTTTAAAGTAATACAGATCACTTCAATGTAATACCCGGTATGTCACACCTCGAGGAGGAGGCTACACGTGGTATTAGTGCACCGGTCATCATATCCGTATTCTACCCTTCCCACCCCATAAGGTTATTTAAAACGCATGTGTTGGTCACGAAAGCTTATTGCGTGCCATTACCCGTCCCATCCTATAAGTCCTGGAGGGTGTTTAGGACTACTAATCCTACAAGGCAGGAACTAGGCAGAACCCCTAAGTTTGAAGGTCAAAATACTAAGCGACATACAAAAAACAAGTAGGACTACACATATGGGGAACATATAAAGACAAAGAAAGGCTCACAGATCCCTCCACACATAGATATGTAAATGGCACGTCTCAAACACGATTAAAGTCTCAAGACAGGAGTTCAAAAATAATTTTTTTTAGTAAAGAGCAGTAAGTTGAGTTCAAACCTGAGAGGGAGTTAATTAAGGCTGAAGGATTCAAAAATAGCAGTCGCAGATATTTGAAGGAATTTAAAACAGCGTTCAAGACTCAGGAGTTCATGACAATTTAGAGAGCTTTTGAAAAATCAGTAAATCGGGTAAGAGTTCGTTTGTTGGAATTCGAGAACCCAGTGATTCCTAGGACTTCATTAAACCCTTTTAGAAAATTAGTTTAGCAAGGATGTAGTAAATTCAAAACTCAACCGTTAAAGGTGGATCAGAGGCTAGAAATCAGCATTGAGAATAAGAAAATGTATACCTTTAGGATTGTCTCTAAAAGGAATACATGAGTTTGAGTTGGAAAGCAGTGGGGATTTCAAGCATTTCTTTTTGTTGAAAAAAAAACTCAGTAATAAACAAGAAGTTCAGTTAAAAATAGAGCCGTTTAGAGGAGAGTGATTGATTAAAAATCTAGTAGTCTAAGGATAATATCAAAAAGGGTGCGACAATTAGAAAACTTTCAGTAAAAAGGTTGAATAACTTTTAGGGAATCAAGAGTCAGAAGCAAAGAAAGATTTTAAATAAACAGAGTATTTCGAGCAGGTGTGACTTACTTTTAAAACCTAATAATTCAAAATAGAACAAGAACCGAGAGTTTAAAGGAGTTTTAGTAAAAAGAAGAGTGAATGCATAACTTCAAAAATCAGTAATTAAGAACAGAGTAGGAGTTTTTAGAAAGAAATGGAATGAACTTCAGAAAACAAGAGTGAAAGCAGCAAGATTTTAAGGATTTCAAAAGAGGCTAATAAGCCCTAAGACCAGCCAAATATTGAGCGACTTATTTTGGTTTTAGTGCGTATTAGGCCTAAGGTTTGCCTAGGTGTCGCATACATTGCCTACTTATGTTAAAAGGTGAGCATGCGTATTTAAGTCTGATTTTAAAAGGAGGTGATGCTATATTTGCACGTTTTAGCAAGATTATCAGATTAGATACGGGCTACCTAGGTGTTCAGCAAAATATAACTTGAAACAAACCTGCTGAAGATAAAGTCCTAAGAACACGTCATCTAATGCACACAAGGAGCCCTAAGAACATGATTTCTAAATGAAAAGCTTATGAAATGCAGTAGCCATACATCATATCATTTGTTGTAGTTATTAATCAGGGCTTATAAGATGACAGGAACTTAAATAGACATGCTGAAATAAAGAAGCTACACATGATTTCTATTGCATGATATGCACATCCTAAGCAGGGTACTATCGCACAAATAAATCCTATAGTCATGATTTCTACCCATTATTACACTAAACATGCACACCCCCTCTCATATCCATTATCCAACCCCAAAAGTTTTTTTTACAAATCATTACAGGCCATAGAAAATGAATTACAGTAATTGCAAAGAAAAAATAAGAAGTTATTCTATAGAGAGCCTTCAAACAGGCCCAACCTTCCAGCCTCACCCCTGTTGAGCCTCACAGCCTTACACAGCCTGGGTGCGGCAAAGCTCCCGAAGGTCCTTGTAAGGGCCCTGGCCAATACCAGCACCCAACAATTATCAAAGTTGAGATAAGTGCAGTGTAGAATTACCTGCCTCAGTGTGTCAAAGTTAAGAGGGAACTCAAGGTCCCTAAGCATTTCTCACACTGAGGGGGTGGATCCTAGAGGGCCTAAGAGTAGTGTGAAGTACAGGAAGGAGTAGTTAAAGAGTATTGAGTTTGAAAGAATAGTTTGAAATAGCAATTTTTGAAAATAACTTCAGAGAATGGAAGAGTTTTGTAAAACAGTTTGCAAAAGGAGAGGCAATGAAACCATTAATCCAACAGAAATAGAACTCAAGAAATAGCACACACAAACAAAGATAAGGGAATTGGGGAAAATTACTTCTCACATTAGCAGTAGAATAGGATCACAGATTCACATATTTATCACATAACTGTCACAAAGCACCATAGATTAATAGAAACAAGACTGCATAACATTCAGGTATCATGAGGGGGTAGGTTTATAACATAGGAGGTTAAGTAGGGGATGAGAGCAGGTAACAGCAACTAACCCATAGACAAATAAGTATGCTAGTTGCATAAATTTCACACAAAATCATAGAAGGAACAAGAGACATATTAGACTAAGAGAAAAGGGAAAAATAGCAAGGGAATGTTGATTACACAAGACTTAAGCAGTTATAAAGAATTCATGGGAAAAGCAGAATAAGAAAAAGACATCACATAGTCATGCTAATTACAGGGTAGGCAATAGAACCATAAGATAAAGCATATAAGGAATAACAAGTATGTTAGCAAGAACTGAAACATATTGTACTGTAAACTTAAGTTAGGGACATACCAGTCAAGGGATATAGCACAACAAAATGCAAGGAGATGGTGCAGCAAACAGTGGTGTGCAGAACAATAGAACAACAGCAAGTAGTAGTGCACAGAAGCAAGAGAGAGAGCAACAAGGATTACTCAGTCTTGGCTTTTAGCCGACTGAGTAGTCAAGAACCAATGTAAAGAGCAAGAATGGAAGCAATATAAAGTGTGTGTTATGATATCAATGTCCTCAATATCTCAGTGTCTTAGTGTGTTATGCAAAGAGAGAAGACAGAGTATATATAGTGTTACAAACGAGTAGCTCATAAGGTAAAGGGTGCACAACTATGGAAATACAACCAATTAGTATCAATTAAACACTGGACTCCTTTAATTAAGGAGTCAAGTTCAAGAAGGAAAAGTAATCAGTTCATAAGACTGATTTTGCTTAATTAGAGTCAAGGGAATCACATAATACATAAATAAAGCCAAGTACATAGTATATAGTTAAGGAAAGTTGAAGTAACATTGCAGTTATAAAGCCAATTAGGGTATTAGTTTGAAAATAGACTGAAGGAATCTCGGATTCAATTACAATTATAGAGAATCCGAGATGGTTAAGGAAAGCACCACATAAATATGCAAAGAATCTCAAAACTGGTACAAAATTATAAAAGGGAAAATTCAAAATTGTGTATTCAAGGAAAGTATCACACATAGATACAGAAAGAATTCGAAAATTAGTACAGAATTATAAAAGGAAAGTACCAGTTGTGTATTCGAAGGAAGCATCACACATAAATATAGATAGAATTTGAGAATGGGTACAGAATTATAAGAGGAAAACACAAAATAGTGTATTCAAGGCAAAAAGTCACAGTGCCTGGGGATTCCTTCACAACAGGATCGACACAAATCGACAAGTAGATAGCCAGTAGAGTAGAGGTCAAACATTTAAATGACAATCACTGATAGACACGAAGATGTACTCATAGTAATCAACAAGGATTCACATAGAACACTAGGGTCTCTAGCAATAACAGTTCAAACACACAAAAAATCATGAGATGCTTGCTTAAACATGGTATAGATGACTGAAATCAAGAAGAAACCATTTTTTTGAAAACAGGGTTTAAGAAACCCTAGCTTTGAAATTGCTAAAGAAAAGAGATTTTCCAGAGAAAACCATAGAGAAACCCCCATAATATTGTAAAAATGTTAACATATCTTAAAATAAAATCGAGTTACAGACGATTAGGGTTTCGTGGAACCCATACAAGAGGGCAAACCTCAGAGGTGGCATAGACTAGGCCGGAGGGACATGTAAACTTACTCAAAAGGCTGGGGGTTGGCCGGAAAGTGGCAAGAGGCTCAAAGGAGGCGAGTGGACCGCTCCAGGCTCGTCTGAAGCACTCAGGGCGTCACTGAGCAGGTGAGAGGTGGGTGGATGACAGGAGATGACAGGGAACCAAGGTTCCGGCGAGAATCCACCGCAGAAGATGACTGGAGGTCATCGGAGAGGGGAAGTCAGGAGTCTTCTAGAGAGATAGAGAGACTGAGATATAAGAGATGAGAGAGGAACCGTCTCGAGGAAAATGAGACGGGGGGGGGGGGA
>ML290829.1:16854-52151 GCA_005239495.1 Nicotiana undulata | reverse complement strand
ATTGTGAAATGATATTGGTTGAAGCTTACGAGCTATACTGTTTTCTATTTGAAATTTGTTGAAATAAAAGTGTTGTGAAAGGCTTGGCCTGAACTGTGAATTTTTTTTATGAATAAACAAAATTGGTGTGATAAGGGGGTTGTGATAGGGGTGGATAATTGATTGTGATATTGTGAATAGGTGGGATCGGGTTGCACGCCGCAACAAGACAATGATAAGGGAGAATACGCATGTTTTACTGTTTATAAAATAAAGGTTGGAACACTCATTGTTTTATTGTCATTATTTCATACTCTGCTTTTACTATTATTTTAAAGTGAAACTTGTTCTGTTTACAATTTGTCGAGACATAAATATTGTGAAAAGCTTTGACTTGAAAGGCGGTTATAAGGGGGTTGTGATAAGGGGGCAGTGACAAGGATGGATAATTGATTGTGATGCGGGTGAATAAATTGATATAATATGTCTGGTGGGATCGGGTTGCATGCCGCAACAAGGAGCAATAAGGGAGGACAATTATATTTTTAATGATTTTCAAAGAAAAATAAAGATTTGAAAACTACTATTTTATATTACTATGTTTCATATTTTTGGCACTACTTTTATTTGAAGTGAAAGTTTGGAAACTTGAAAATTATTTGAGAGTTTTTTATAGCTGAGCCCTGGAAAAGGGTGGCTGAGTTATTTCATTGTTGTTGCAATACTTTATTATTTGTTTAGATTTCCTTCTTGCTTTATATTTATTGTCTCAGTTATATTTTTCTTGTTCGTGTAGAATTATTTTATTGTGTTATTGTATATATTATTGTCACCGGTTACATGTTGTTAATGCCCCGTCGTAGCCTCGTCACTACTTCGTCGAGGTTAGGCTTGGCACTTACTCAGTACATGGGGTCGGTTGTACTGATACTACACTCGGTGCTCTTTTGCACAGATCCAGGCACCGGCCAGCAGTAGAGATTTGTAGAGCAGCTATCCCTTCTTTCGGAGACACGAGGTATATGTGCCGGCATTCGCAGATCCCGAGAGTCTTCTCTATATTATTTAGACTGTTGTTTTATTTGATTCAAAACAGTTATACATTATTTCTTCCAGCCATTATTCGTAGTATTCCTTAGTAGATCGTGAATTGTGACACCAGACCCTGGGGTAGTTTTCAGTTATTTATATAATTAATTCGTGGCTCGTTTTATTTCATTGTTTATTTATTTTATAATTGGAATTGTTTATTGGAATCCATTAGATCGAGTTTAATTTAAAAGTTATTATATCCTCTTTAAATGATTTAATAACGAAAATAGTTGAGCGAACTCTAACATTGGCTAGACTAGCAAGTGTGGTGTTAGGCGCCATCACGATCCCTAAGGTTGGGAATTTGGGTTGTGACATAACGCCCCTAGCGGAGCTCCCCAAGTCCAAATGTGAAATAATACTCTAACCCTCGTTTTTTAAATTAAATAGTCTGCCTAGTGGTTACACTACGAGATCACGGTATTTCCCACCCAATTGCAAAGAACAAAATATTCACTAGCCAAAATCCTTCTACGTGAACGCACTACCAAGGTCGCGAATGTAGTGATTAATTTCCCAAACATACGCTATCGCGGACAGACTAAAGCGATCGCATAGAATAGTGTGTATGACATCCCTGGTCTCCTCTTCCTTCATCGCTAATGCGACACAACTCCTCAAAGGTTCGCGATCGCAGACAAAATCTCGCGAGTGCACAGAGGAAATTCCCAACTACCAGACTTAACCCTACACGATCGCGATCCTCCTTTCGCGATCGCGAAAGAGGAAACCAGGAGCACAGACTTAAGCGATCGAACAAAGTCCAAAATGAGCCAAATATGATATGAATCACACCCGAGGCCCCTAGGACCCAATCCAAGCATACCAACACATCCTAAAACATCATACGAACTTAGTCAACGCGTCAAATAACATCAAACAACATCGAAAACAGAAATCACATCCCAATTCAAGCCTAATGAACTATTGAACTTCCAACTTCTAAAGCCAATGTCAAAACATACCAAACCAACTTTGATTGACCTCAAATGTTTCACACAAAGTCATAAATGGAACAACAACCCTATTCCAACTTTCGAAACCAAAATCCGATTCCGATATCAATAAAGCCAACTCTCCGTCAAACTTCTAAACTTTCCAACTTTTGCCAATTCAAGCGAAAACAACCTACAGACATCCACATCAATAACCGGACATATTCTTATGCACAAAATCACCAAATGAAGCTATCAGAACCATCAAAACTCCATCTGGAGTTGTTTACCCATAAGTTAACATCCGGTCAACTCTTTAAACTTATGCTTCCAACCTTGGGACTAAGTTTCCCAATTTACTCGAAACATCCTTGAAACCAAACCCATCACCACGAAAAGTCACATAACCACAAATGAACATAGTATAAGAAATAAATAGGGGAATGAGGTTGCAATACTCAAAACGACAGGCAGTGTTGTCACATTCTTCTCCTCTTAAACAAATGTTCATCCTCGAACGGGTCTAGAATCATACCTGGAGTCTCAAATAAGTGTGGATAGTTTCCCCGCATCTCCCGCTCGGACTCCCAATGAGCCTCCTCGACTGGTTGACCTCTACATTGTACTTTAATTGAAGTTATATTCTTTGATCTCAACTTTCGAACCTACCGATCCAAAATGGCCACTGGCTCCACATCATAAGTCGAATCCCTATCTAACTGAACCGTGCTAAAGTCCAAAATATGAGACGAATCACCGGAATACTTTCAGAGCAAGGAAACATGACACACTAGGTGAACACTGGATAGACTAGGTGGCCGAACAAGCTTGTAGGCCATCTCTCCAATCCTCTCGAGCACCACAAAAGGTAAAATATACCGAGGGATCAACTTGCCCTTCTTCCCGAACTTCATAACACCCTTCATGGGTGAAACTTTGAGCAATACCTTCTCTCCCACCATGTAGGCAACATCACGAACCTTTCGATCGTCGTGACTCTTCTGTCTAGACTGTGCCGTGCGAAGCTGATCCTGAATCAACTTGACCTTTTCCAAGGCATCCTGAACCAGATCCGTGCCCAACAAACTAGCCTCCCCTCGCTCAAACCACTCAACTGGAGATCGACATTGTCTCCCATATAAGGCCTCATATGGAGCCATCTGAATACTCGATTGGTAGTTGTTATTGTAGGCAAACTCTTCAAGTGGTAGAAACTGACCCCAAGAATCCTCGGAATCCATTACACAAACGCGTAACGTATCCTCCAAAATCTGAATGGTGCGCTCAGACTGTCTGTCCGTCTAAGGGTAAAATGTTGTACTCAACTCAACCCATGTTCCTAACTCTTGTTGCACTGCTCTCCAAAACTACAATGTGAATTGTGATCCCTGATCAGAAATAATGGACATCGGCACACCGTGAAGGTGAACAATCTCAACCAACTGTTCCGAAGAACAGGTAGTCCCAACTAGAATGAAATGCTAGCACTTAGTCAACCGGTCCACAATCACCCAAATAGAATCAATTTTCTTCAAGGTCCATGGGAGTCCAACAATGAAGTCCATGGTGATACGCTCCCATTTCCACTCAGGAATCTCAAACCGCCCGACCTTTGATACTCGTACTTCACCTGCTGACAGTTCAAGCACAAAGATACAAACTCCACTATACCTTTCATCATTCTTCTCCACCAGTAGTGCTGCCTCAAGTCCTTATACATCTTTGAAGTATCGGGATGAATAAAATACCGGGAACAGTGGCCTTCCTCATGAATCAACGTGTAACCCTTCCACATTGGGCACTCAAATTCGACCCTACATCCGTAACACCCCATCATTTCCAATAGAAACCTCCTTGGCATCACCATGCTAAACTATGTCCTTAAGGACAAGCAAATGGGAGTCAACATATATGACGTTCTCTGATGCGCTCATATAAAGAAAATCAAGTAACCATGCAAGCTAGAATCCGAGTAGGCTCCGAAACATGAATAAATTCAAGGCTACCAATACTCACCGTCTTTCTACTCAAGGCATCAACCATCACATTGGCCTTCCCGGGATGATACAAAATGGTAATATCATAGTCTTTTAACAGCTTTAACCATCTCTGCTGCCTTACAAGACACACCGTAAATATAATGCCTCCAAATCTTCAATGCATGGACACTGGCTGCCAACTCTAAATCATGAACGGAGTAGTTCTTCTCATGGGGATTCAAATGGAGTGAAGCATAAGTAATCACTAGGGGTGTGCATTCGAATCGGTTTATCGATAAATCGAATCGATTATTTGTTATCGGTTTATCGATTTATCGATTTCGATTTCGATTTCAAAATTTTCCTTATCGATTTATCGATTTCGATCTCGATTTTATCCTTTTCGTTTATCGGTTTATCGATTTATCGACAAATCGATAAGATATACTAAAAAGATAAATATACCCTTATTTTATAATACCATTTCCTTTACCCTAAGTCCCTAACATAATTTTATTGTATTGCTTAAAATAGTTAAATAATATATTAATTGCCTGACTTGTTAATATACATTCTTATTTTATTTTTTATTTTTTATTTTTATTTTTATTTTTTATTTTTTATTTATTTTTTATTTTTATTTTTTTAAATATTTTTTTTATATATATATATTCTTATTAGATTTTACTAATCTTGGCAAAGAAGCTTCCACCGACGATGTTTGCTAGAGTTAGTTAGCTGCTATGTAAGTTCTCCATTTTAAATAATATACTTGTAAAAGAATGTGATGTATTACAAAGTTCTTAATATTTTTCTTAATTTCTTCCATGTTTAAAGGTTAGTAGTTTCAGCAAGGGATATCACATTTAACGAATGATCATATTTAAAACTCAAGAGAATGAAATTCAAATTAATGAAAAACAGAATTAGCCTTGATGATGTATTTTTTTTTATACCGTTGGAGTTTTGGTGGCATACATTTGATCCTTTACTTTAGTTTCGTTGCGTGTGCTTGTTGACACAATTTTTATTTTATAAACGGTGTTCGTCTTATTTTAGCTTCTTTTATCCATATTAGTTAGGCGTGTTTATAGCGATATACGTTTCGTGGAATCCCGCAAATTTTCTTATTGGTGTAATCGATAACCGAATCGATAAGCCTCAAAAATCGATAAATCGAAATCGAAAAAATCGAAACCTTATTGAAACGATAACGATAAGCATATGTACAAATCGATAATCGATAAGCAATTATCGATAAGGGCCAAAATCGAATCGATAAATCGAATGCACACCCCTAGTAATCACTCTACCCTCCTAAATCAAGACACACCCAATACCAATCCGAGAAGCATTACAATACATTGTTTATGAACTCGATGCTGAAGGCAAAACTAGAACCAGAGTTGTGGTCACAGCAGTCTTGAGCTTTTGAAAGATCTCTTCACACTCATCAGACCACATGAACGGGGAACCCTTCTGGGTCAGCCTAGTCAAAGGCGTAGCAACAGACGAGAACCCTGCATGAAGCAGCGATAAAATCCAGCCAAGCCAAGAAAACTCCTAATCTAAGTAGCTGAAGACGGTCTAGGCCAGCTCCAAACTGCCTCAATCTTCTTTGGATCCACCTTGATCATCTAAATCAACACCACATGCCCTAAGAACGCCACCGAATCGAGCAAAAATTCACACTTGGAAAATTTAGCATAAAGCTTTTCCTCCCTCAACGTCTATAGTAAACTCCTCAGGTGTTGTGCATGCTCCTCCTACCTACATGAGTACACCCGGATGTCATCAATAAATAATATGACAAACAAATAAAAATATGACTGGAATACACTGTTCATCATATACATGAATGTTGTTGGGGCATTGATCAACCCAAAAGACATCACAAGGAACTTGAAGTGACCATAGCGGGTCCTGAATGCCATCTTCAGAATATCAGAGTCCGGAATGTTCAAATGGTAATACCTAGACCTCAAATCAATCTTAGAGAACACTCTAGCTCCTAAACCTAGTCAAATAAGTCATCAATGCGCGACAAAGGATATTTGTTCTTAATTGTAACTTTGTGCAACTGTCCATAATTAATGCACAAACACATAGTACCATCCTTCTTTTTCACAAATAGTACTGGTGCACCCTAAAGCGACACACTAGTCTTAATGAATCCCTTATCAAGAAGCTCCTGAAGCTACTCTTTCAATTCCTTCAACTCTGTTGGTGCCAAATGATACATAGGAATAGAAATGAACTGAGTACCCATCACCAAGTCAATGCCAAAATCAATGTCCTTGTTGGGTGGCATGCTTGGCAGGTTAGCAAGGAACACATCCGAAAATTCTTGCACTACCGAAACATAATCAATGGTAGGGGTATTAGCACCAACATCCCTCACAAAGGCCAAATATGCTAGAAATATTTTTCCAACCATCCATTGGGCCTTCAAATATGCAATCACCCTACTGGGAACATAGTCCAAAGAACCTCTCCACTCAATTCTAGGCAATCCCATCATCACCAAAGTCACGGTATTAGCTTGACAATCTAGAATAACATGACATGGGGACAACCAATCCATGTCTAGAATCATGTATAAATCAACCATACTAAGCAATAAAAGATCAACTCTCGTATTTAATCCCCCAATGGTCACCACACATGATCGATACACACAGTCCACAAAAATAGAATCCCCCACCGACTTAGATACTTGAATAGGTGTAACTAAGGACTCACAGGGAATATCCAAGTAACAAGCAAAATATGATGATACATATGAAAAATGGAACCAGGTTCAAATAATATGGATTCATCCTTATGGCGCACTAAGAAAATACATGTGATCACTACATCTGAAGCAATGTCCTGGCGGGAAAAGCATAACATCGAGCCTGACCACCACCTGATCGGTCTCCTAGGGCGACCTCTAGCTGGCTGAGCGGGTGATGAAGTAATTGGTGAGAAAATAATAACCTAACCCATCTACTGAACTGGAACTCCCAAAATAGGGGGAAAATACCTCCTAACATGTCCAAACTCTCCACACTCGAAGCAGCTTCGATCCGTCAAGGGCGATGGAGACTAAATCAAACCCTGAGAACCAAAGTAACTGCTAGAAGGACCTAGTACCGATGAACCTTGAACCGATGGAGCACAGGATGAACTCTGAGCTAGGAGGGCACTGAGAGATGACTGACCTAGACGAGCACTGTATGAACCATGGCTAGCTTATGCACCCCGATGAACCGAACGAGCCATCTAAGCGAGCCTATAAGGAAGATCCCTGTTGTGGTAGGGTTGTCTTCCAAATGAGTCACTATTGAAACCACCTGAACCACGAGGCCTCTTGGCTTCCCTCTTCCCACACTCCTGACTAAGAACCTGCTCTACACATAGGCCTCCCAACATCTAAAGGCTACCCCGACAATTGAAAACTAGTAAATGAGACTCCACTAGTCTCAAGAATACCTGCCAGCGAAGGATCCGTTGGCACCTGTCCAAGAAATCCTGAGCATCCTCTGACTCAGCCCCCACTGAACTCTAGAGGCTTAAGCCTCCAAACTGCTATAGTCTCTTATGTTCCTCGTCACTCATAGGTGGACCAACCGAGGCTTGAGCAATTGCAAAAACCCGTTGGGCTGGTACTACCCCGATGTTTGAAGTCCCTGAATTACTTGCTTTTGGAGTACGGGCAGGGGGAGTCTGAGCACCTCCCCCGGCCTAAGAAGTGGCTGGTACGGTAGGGACTGAAATCGCTTGAGCTCGGGTAGTGCATATAGTCAATATTTAGGCCAAATCCTCTTAAAGGCCTGGAATCACAATGGGCACAATTGGTGCCTGAGCTTGTCCCACCGGCCCAACAACATCTAGTATCTGCTCCTGAGCTAGATCAACTAGTGACTCCACATGTGCTTCTCTAGTTGTAGTATGAGTTGTATTTTTCCCTCTACAGCGGCCCTGGCCTCTCACGGTGGCCGTCTTCCTGATCCAGTCGCATGTTTCCTCACCACTTCTGAGAGAATAGAATAATAGAAGGTTAGTTCCCGGAATCAACAAATCCTCACGACATTAATACAAGAAAGTGAAGTTTTCTAATGTTTCGGATTCCTCTCGAAGATAAGTACACATATCTCTGTACCGATCCGCAAGACTCTATTAAACCTTCTCATGACTCGTGAGATCTAAGTAACCTAGTTCTCTAATACCAACTTGTCACGTCCCAAATCCCTACCTGTCGTGATAGTGCCTATCACATTAATAGGTAGGTCGACAATCACATAATAACTATGCACTTGAATTAAAAAAATGATTTTGAACAAGTTCAACAGTGGAAAAATCACATAAATACAACAACAACAACAACAACAACAACAACATACCTAGTAAAATCCCACTAGTGGGGTTTGGGGAGAGTAGAGTGTACGCAGACCTTACCCCTACCCCAAAAATGGTAGAGAGGCTGTTTTCCGGAGACTCTCGGCTCAACAAGAGAGACAATACTATCAGAAAATAAACAAATGAAAAGGCATGTAACAACAAAGATTCCATAAAGAAAATAACAACAACGAATAAGTGAAAGGACAATAACACAAAACTATGCAAAACAACAATGTGAACACAACATAGACCGCTAACAAACCTAAACAAAACTCTATCAAACTACCCGGTACAAATAGGAAAGAACTCATGACTACCCCTAGCCTACCACCCTAATGCTTGACCTCCACATGTTCCTATCAAGAGTCACGTCCTCAGAAATCTGAAGTTGTGCCATGTCCTTCCTAAGCACCTCACCCTAGTACTTCTTAGGCCACCCTCTGCCTCTTCTCGTATCTGCCAAAGTCAACCGCTCACACCTCCTAATCGGTGCATCTAGGATTCTCTTCCGCACGTGTCCGAACCATCTAAGTCGCACTTCCCGCATCTTGTCATCCATGAGATCCACGCCCACCCTCTCCCGAATATCTTCATTTCGAATCTTATCCAGCCTAGTGTGCCCACACATCCATCTCAACATCCTCATTTCTGCTACTTTCATCTTCTGGATATGTGAATTCTTGACTAGCCAACACTCAGATCCATACAATATAGCCGGTCTAACCACCACTCTATCAAACTTACCTTTGAGTTTCCGTGCCACATTCTTGTCACACAGGACTCCAGACGCTAACCTACATGTCATCCACCCCACCCCAATACAGTGCGTAACATCCCCGTCGATCTCCTCATCTCTCTAGATAATTGACCCTAAGAACTTAAAACTTTCTCTCTTGAGGATGGCCTATGAGTCAAGCCTGACTTCCACATCCCTTCCCCTATCACGTCGCTGAACTTACATTCCACATATTCTGTCTTAGTCCTACTCAACTTGAAACCTTTAGACTCCAGGGCCTGCCTCCATACCTCCAGAAACAATAATATGTCATTGACAACAAATCCCAAAATCCTGGTGTCACCGAGTACATGAGCTACTAAGTGTCAACACAGTCTAAATATCTAAATTAATTGTCTAGAAAATAGAAAAATACTGAATAAACTATAAGGAAGGAGAGTTGAGGTCTGCAAGTATCGTAGCAGCTACCTCAATAGTCTCTAAGCTGATACTGCACCAAATCTAGCAACCGCCACTTCCAGATATACTGCACACAAAGTGAAAAGTGTAGTATGAGTACAACCGACTCAATGTACTCAATAAGCAACAAGACTAATCTTGAGTTGAAAGTAGTGACGAGCTCATAAAAATGTAATGTGAATCCAGATAATGACAGTACATATATAACAGGGAAATGATTGTAATAACTTAGAGAAATTCTATAATTAGTTCGTACACAGTAAAGAAATGTAGACATGCTTTCGAGTTCAACAATTTAAGCTTAACACTGATAAAATATGCCAAGTACAGCTAGCATGAGAATGTTACATCTATATGACTACATGTCAAATATAATGCATCATACTGATACTCATAGGTACCTATGCTCTCAGAGTTCTCAATATGATTGTCTCAACTCCATCTCATCACTGGTATGTCAAACTCCGCAGTGACGAATCCTTCCCAAGAGCTAATATAAAGCCAATATGGCTTGCTGCAGTGTGCATCCCAATCCCGTAGTAATAGATAAAGCCTATAAGACCTCGTGCGGCGTGCAGTCTGATCCATAATAATAATAATAATAATAATAATAATGATGATAATAATAATGATGATAATAATAATGATGATGATGATGATGATGATGATGATGATGATGATGATGATGATGATGATAATGATGATGATGATGATGATGATGATAATAATGATGATAATAATAATAATGATAATAATAATAATAATAATAATAATAATAATAATAATAATAATAATAATAATAATAATAATAATAATAATAATAATAATAATAATAATAATAATAATAATAATAATAATAATAATAATAATAATAATAATAATAATAATAATAATAATAATAATAATAATAATAATAATAATAATAATAATAATAATAATAATAATAATAATAATAATAATAATAATAATAATAATAATAATAATAATAATAATAATAATAATAATAATAATAATAATAATAATAATAATAATAATAATAATAATAATAATAATAATAATAATAATAATAATAATAATAATAATAATAATAATAATAATAATAATAATAATAATAATAATAATAATAATAATAATAATAATAATAATAATAATAATAATAATAGATATAAAGCCAATATGGCTTGTTGCGGGGTGTATCCCGATCCACAATATCACTCACAACACGGCTCTCAATCCCTAACTCAATCATCAATCTCTCTAGTCTCACAGGCTCATATATCTCATACCACTCAGCCCAAATAATGATAAAATGATGTAACAGTAAATGATTACAAAGGCCGAGATATGATATGCAAATGAATGAATATGACTGAGTACATAACTGCAATTTAAGCAAACAGAATAGCGAAAATGACCTCAGTGGGTCCCAACAGAATAAGCATATATCCTAAACATGATTTGTAACATGATCATAGCTTAATTACTCTAACGCGTAGGAATTTCATGGATAAAACTAAGATTAGATAACTACACAATGCCACAGAATTAACAGAGTCATTATTACCGCCGTACACGCCAACACGCCTGGCACTTAGCATGTGCGTCACCTCAACACCAACCACATAACACGTATTTCAGGGATTCATACCCTCAATGCCAAGTTTAGAAGTGTTTCTTACCTTAAAGTGTGAAACTAAATTCTCCAACAAACCCTTACCTTGTCATTCGGCCTGTAAATAACTCGAATCTAGTCACAAACAACTTAATATAATGAATACAAGCTATAGGAATCGATCCCATACGATAAAGCTAAGTTCTTTAACCAAATTCAAAAATTCAACCCCGGGCCCACGCGTAATAACTCAAAAAAAATCATCAAATCCGAAAACTCATTCAGTAACGAGTCCAACCATACCAAAATCATCCCATTGCGGCCACAAATCGACCATCAAACACCTAAATCTTACTCTCAAATCCCTTGTCCAAAATCCCTCAAATTTCACCTTAAAAACATATAATCTAGGTGGAGAAATCAATGGGTATTCAGTATTACTGGACAAAAGTGATCAAAAATAGCTTACCTCTTGATTGTAGTTAAATCCTTCTCAAACATCGCCCCTAACCGAGCTCTCCAAGTCCAAATGTGAAATAATACTCTAACCCTCATTTTTGAAATTAAATAGTCTGCCCAGTGGTTACACTATGTGATCGCGGTATTTCCTACGCAGTCACGAAGAACAAAATCTTGAGTAGCTAAAAACCTCCTATATGAATGCACTCCCAAGGTCGCGAGCGCAGTGACTTATTCCCCAAACATATACGATCATTGTAACGACCCGACCGTTCATTTTTCTTCCTAGATTCATGTTCCCCAAAATAGGACTCCTAGTATTTGCTTTTACTATTTTATGACTTGCGGGGATGGTTAGTTCGGGATTTGGAAGGGTTCGGGTTGAAATCGGAACAAAAAGTTCCTTAGTATTGGCTATAAAGGGCTAAGCTTGACTTAGGTCAATATTTTTAGTAAACATCCTTGGAATCAGGATTTGACGGTCCGAATAGATTCATATGATGATTTTGGACTTGTGCGTGTGTTCAAATCTGGTTTTGGATGACCTGAGAGCGTTTTGGTGTCTAAAGTTGAAAGTTGGCTTATTGAAGGTTTAAAAGTTCTTCAAATTTGGTTTGGATTAGGTTTTGGTTTTATCTACGTCCGTTTGGGATTTTGAGCCTAGGAATAGTTCTATATGGTGATTTAAGACTTGCACGCAAAATTTGGTGTCAATCCGAGTAGTTGAAGTATGAATCGGCGTGTTCGGAGTAAGTTGGAAGAATTTGAAGTTCTTAAGTTGATCATAATGGTTTTGGGTTGCGATTCTTAGTTTTAATTTTTTTTCCCGTGTTTCAAGCATGCAAGCGAGTCCTTTTTATGTTTAAAAACGTGTCGGTATGATTGGACGGGACTTAGGGGGCCCTGGATGCCATTCTGGCGATGCGCAAAAGTCGTTTGGCCTTGGATGAACAGATGAAGCATCAAACTTCTAGTACAATAGCACATGCGGAGGGTCAGGCGTGGGTGCAAGCTCCAAGAAGCAAGCCATCAGCCATAGAAGTGGCCCACCGTGGGCAGCCCAGAAATCGCAGATGCGGCGCATAATGCGCACCTGTGATCGTGCAGGTGCGATGGAAGCAACCGCAGAAGCGGCCAAAGCCGCAGGTGCGGTACGAGCGTCGCAACAGAGGACTCGCGAAAGCAGGCTTGTGGTCTACAGATGTGGAAGAGGCCAACTAGGGAGAGCCGCATCTGTGAGGCTTTCTTCGCAGAAGCGAAAGTCCTGAAGGTAGTGAGGTCCACTTATTGCGGACTTAGGCCATTTTTGGTTCATTTATTTCACTTCTTGGGGCGATTTTGGAGCTTCCTAGAGAGATACTTCTGCCTAACTATTGAAGGTAAGTAATTCCTACCCAATGTAAGTTAAATACATAGATTATGGGTAGATTTTAACATGTAAAAATTGTGAAAATTATGGGTTCAATTGAAAAATCTAGGTTTTGATAAAAATGGGATTTAACCCCGAAAATGATTATGGAATTGGGTGAAAATTATATATTTGATTTCTTGAGGTTATGGGTAACAATTATCTTCGAATATTTTTGGGATCCGGACATGTGTGCCCGAGGTGAATTTTAATGATCTTTCAATTGGGTTGGGTAATTACTCTAATATTAAATTATGAACTTTTGAACATGTATTGATTAATTTATATGACATTTTACTAGTTTCGGGTCATTTGGCACCAAGTTGAGGATTTAAGGCATATTTGTCGAACGGAAGTGAGCTTGAAAACGGGGTAAGTCTCTTTCCTAACCTTGTAAGAGGGAACTCATTCCCTTAGGTTTATTTTGTTGTTAATTACTTGTGTGGTGAACTACGTACGCACTAGGTGACAAGAATCTGTGTGTAGCTATATTCTATGTGATGTCCGGGTAGTCATAGGTTTACACCATACTTTGTTTGCACTATTATGTTGGTTATGCATGTTAACTGTCTTAATTAAAGCCGAGATTAAGTATTTTAATATTTAAAGTCTCTCGTTTAAATTTCTTATGTTTGGGGAAGAATGAAAGAAATTTATAATAACTCTGAGAATTCCATGTCCACTCGCGTCGCAAGTATTTTCGCGAGCGAGGTAAATTCCTCTACTCTCATGGGAGCGGATCGTTCGCCTCGGCAGGTTAATGGATGCATCTATGGTTTGTGTCGTTCAACCATTGGCGGTGCACACAATATATACATATTTTGGATCGAATCGTGCGACCTCGGCATAAATCGTGCATAATAATACTCAGAGCCTTATTATACTTGATATCGTTTTATTGGCTTGATAGATTACAATTATTTAATAATGGAATATGAGATTGGGATTTATTGTTAGGGAAAGAATTATTTATTCAGTGCTTGTTATTGAGTATCATTATTATTTACATAACCATGCTTATTTAGAATTTCGGCATTTTATTGTTAGCCCATAGTAAGTGTCGAAGTTGCCCCTCGTTACTACTTCTTCGAGGTTAGACTAGATACTTACTGGGTACATATTTTTTATGTACTCATGCTACACTTCTGCACTAACGTGCATGATTTGAGGCAGGTGCATCTCGCAGTCATCCCGGTGCACAATCTCGATATCCGAGACTTAGCGACGAGCTGCCTTCCGAGCCTGTTCTACAGCACCCGAAGTCTTTCTTTTATATTTACTTTCTGTCAACTTTATGTCAGACAATAGCTTAGTGTTCTGTATATTCTACTAGTAGCTCGTACACTTGTGACACCATGTCTATGGAACTTTGCTAGTAGACCCTTGATGATTTTGAGTATTTATTTCACCACACTTAAGCTTATAATTGGTCACACTTTATTTAATTAAATTTCTCATCTCTTACTTATACAATTATTAAAAATCAACCATTTCAAAAATGTTAAAATAATAGATACATGGTTAGTTCACCGTTGACTTGGCTAGCGGCAATGATGGGCGCCATCACAGCTTATAAGGAAATTGGGTCGTGATAATTGCGGATGGGCTCATGCAATCGCGTAGAACAGCGCGTATGACATCCCAGTTCTTCTCTTCCTTTATCGCGAACGCGGCGCCTCTCACGCGTTCGCATAGCACAACTCTCCAAAGGTTCGCAATCGCAGACGAAATATTATGAATGCATGGAGAAAATTCCCACCTACTAGACTTAACCTTACGCGATCGCGATCCTCCTTTAGCGATCACCAAAGAGGAAACCAACAGCACATACTTCAGCAATCTAAAAAGGTCCAAAATGAGCCGAACATGATCTGAATCACATCTGAGGCCCCCGGTAACCATCCTAGCATACCTACACATCCTAAAACATCATACGAACTTAGTCAAAGCCTCAAATCACATCAAAAACACGAACCGCACCCCAATTCAAGTCTAATGAACTATTGAACTTCCAACTTCTAAAACCAATGCCGAAACATACCAAACCAACTCCGATTTACCTTAAATATTGCACAAAAGTCATAAATGGCACAACAGACTTATTCCAACTTTTGGAACCATCAACTTTCTCCAATTCAAGAAAAAACGACCTACGGACGTCCACATCAATATCTGGACATACTCATATGTCCAAAATCACCATACGAAGCTATCGGAACCATCAAAATTCCATTCCGTAGTCGTTTACCCATAAGTCAATATCCGGACAACTCTAACTTAATCTTCCAACCTTGAGATTAAGTGTCCCAATTCATTCTGAAACATTCCCGAAACAAAACTCACCACCTCAGCAAGTCACATAACCACAAATGAACACGGAATAAGCAATAAATGGGGGAGTGGGGTCGCAATACTCAAAATAATAGGTCGTGTTGTTACAAGGAGCTAATAAGGGCCCTCTGTAAAGTTTTCTAGTAAATTTCTTTGCTCCTAGTAATGATATTGGAAGGACCTTTTTAAAATTATTATTTATATTTTCGTCGCAATTATTAAAATTTTGAAAAAGTCGCATGCAAAGTAACGAGCGAAAACACACACACTTAAGTATGCTCTCTAGTCGAATATTGTATAATATAATATCGTATCCACAGGGATTGGAGTTAAACAGTATTGTCGTAGTTTTGTAGCTACATTGCTATCCAAGATGATCAATAATTTAGATTTATGTGATTAATACTAAAAGTAACTAAGAATCTAGAGCTAATTGACTAATGACAATCGAAGCAAAGACTAAGCAAAGGAAGATATCAATGGGAGAAAATAGGGTTTTAAAGTAAAGAAAAACATAAAATGATCCAAACTCGTGTCTTGAGTGAGGATTTAATGATGAATTCCTTGTGCTTTTTGCTTCTCCAACTCCTCCTTAGCCTCCTTAGGTCTTAGATGTGTCAAAAGTTCATAAAATAATATTTTTCCATGTATATATACCAAGTAGGGTCGGGCCCAGACGAAAACACCTTTTCCTGCGAGAAATAGGATAATTACTCTGTAATATTTGTAGAAGCGCACAGAATGGGGAGACGCGCCATGTGGGGCATTAGTGGGGAAATCCAGAGACTGGAAATCTGTCAGGCAACAGGAAATTGTACACACGCGGCACCCCACGCGCCGCCCCACCCATTGCGGCTATGGAGGTTTCTCAGAGTACAGAGTTTTCCTTGTTTTTTATATCCAGATGTGGTTTACGAACCCCGAACGCGATCCTAGCTTAATCCCTTGGGCTTTTACTAAGACTTAAAAGCTCAAAATAGCTCGAATTCATTCCATAACATCGACATAGCTCGGAATCACTCATATAAGGAATAAAACTCACTATTATTGCAAAACACTAGCGATTAAAGCTCAAAAACACAATTAAAGTGCAGTGAATTAGAGTTCAATAAGCGACTAAAATACGAGATTATAGCCTATATCAACACCCCACACTCAAACCATTTCTCTCCCTCGAGAAATCAAACCACACTTTATATAGCCACGGCCTTTTTAAACAACTCTCCTAACTCATCATACCAAGAATGTTTAAAATATATTAAGCACAATAATGTAACATCCTAGCCTCAAGATTTCACTCAAAAGCACCACGCATTATTTATAACCTGCTCACTTACTCTAATATAGAGGTCAACAACTTTACCTTTCCTCCATGAATTAAGTGACCTTACGATAATGGAGAGTAGTTCCACACACAATAAAATTTAATAACAATTAGGAACTCAAAATAGAAAGAGTTCACTCACTCTCAGAAACAACATTCATATGCCACAAAAGATGTACCATAGGCTTTTCCGTAGTGTACTACTCAACTAATCGAGCTCATTCAGTCAAGGATCAAGTAGGACTTTAATTAATTGTAATGTAGGTTGCGGGACAGGTAGGATACATTTAGATATAAGAGTGACTATATCTCCCTAAGCACTTTAATACATACATTTCATTGTTCAAACCCCACACTTATGTCATACGGTACTCCACCTTCACATCAATATACATTAACTCTCTACTTCTTTTACCACAATTACATCAAGTTACCACTATCATGAAATATTTTGCACAATCATACAATTGTTTTTCCTTTTCTTTTTCAATTCAAGTGTCTCTTACGTTTTCAATGCACTGCACCTTTCTCCTTATTTCATTAGTTCCACTCAAAAGCTAAACCAACCACCCCACACTTCAACTTTTACAAAGTTCATAATAATTTCAAGTGCTCACGAGAGGTTAAAGGTTCAAATAGATGGTCAATTTAAACTATTGGGTACGGCTTGTACTGTGGTTACCAAAGAAACATGATTATAGGCTCAACAAAGAAACGCCAAAATACTTCCAAGACTGAACAAAACTACTATTTCAGTTTGCAAACACACGGGGAAAGTTCTAGACATCAAATGCAATGCACAGAATAATACAAAACCTCACACCCACATGGCACATAACTCACTCAAGATTGGATCATCAAGACACGCTAGTCAAAGCAGTTAAGCAAAGTTAAGGTCATACAATTTAAGGTACTTATACAAGAGTCAAACATTGAGTCTAAGCGTCACTACTAAAGCACTCACTATTCTCAAGGCATAATAAAGTTAAGAGACATTGTCTTCAATTCAAATCACTGAACAAATAAACATAAAAACTAACTACATCCGGTTCAAATAAAACCCTTAAAAAGGGACCGCGACACAAAGAAAAATCAAGGGGGATTAATGCACTACCTAACAAAAGAAAATATATTTGTCCTTTTCTTTCGACTTTCATCCCTCAAGAAACTTGTCGAATGATATCCATCGTCGGGAAAAATTGAAAATTATGGTTTTTTATTCAATTTTCCAACTACTACAACTAACAAAAAGAAAACTAAAGCTAATATACATACTGCATATCCCCCACCCCACACTTTAAATTGTGGCATGTACCCATGACACACAATTTAAAAGCATAATGTAAAGTAAACTTCTCTGAACATCTAGTCAGGGTTTGAGCCGAAGTCGGGCTCCATTCCTCGCCTTCAAACTAATGCACACATCCATGCAGGCAACTTCTTCTCAGCCTTATTGGGGTACACCCTTCACTTATCTTTCTCACTCTCTGCAGCCTTCTATTTTGAGCCCTTCAGTTTACACTCAACACTAGCAGCTGGTTTTTCCTTTTGTGCCCCCTTTTCTGTATTCATATCAAAAGTCATTGTCTCCTCACCCACTCTAAGCATGAGTTTCCTCTCGTGTATGATCAATATTTCTCTACCGGTTGCTAATAGTGGTCTTCCAAGGATGACGGGGACCTCTTTGTTCTCCTCCATATTCACCACTATAGAGTCTACAGGAAATATGAACTTATCTACCCCAACTAACACATCTTCCACTATCCCCTCGGGTATTAGAGTCGTTGGGTTCGCCAGCTGCAAAGATATTGGCACGGATCTTATCTCTCTAATCTCCTTCTCTATTTTCCTGTAAATAGATAGAAGTATTAAATTAATTGAGGCACCAGAATCACACAAAGATTTATCAAAATTAATAGAGCCTAAAGATCAAGGTATAGTAAAACTCCTTGGATCTCCACACTTTTGTGGGAGTGTAATATCGCGTTGTAATGCTTTGTGAGCTTCACCACTAAGGTCTCTTCTATCTTTCTCTTCTTAGTCAGGATTTCCTTCAAGAAAATGGCAAAAGCAGGCATTTGTGAGAGCACTTCTATGAATGGCAAGTTAATATTAACCTGTTTTTGCATATCTAGAAATCTCTCAAACTGCTTGTCTAGCTTTTCTCTATATAGCTTTTGAGGGAAAGGTAAAGTAGACATATGATTTTTCTCTACAGATTCCTCATTTCTCTAATTCTCTTTGTTCTTCTTATTCTTTGTTACTTTCTTTTCCTTTCTTCTTCTTATAAACCTCATTCTTCAGTTGCTCCCACTTTCTTTTTCAGTTATCAAATCTTTTTGGACCAGAGTGAGATCTTTCAACACTTTCCTGCTTCTCAAGGTCACAACATTCACTGTTTCTTTAGCGTTTCTTTCAGTATCGGCTGGCAGAGTACCTGGGATTATCTCAGATAATATTGTTGCAATTTGTCCCACTTGTCTCTCAAAATTTCAAAATCGGTGCCTAGTTCTTTGATGGATGCTCCATGAGCGTCTAACCTCTCATCTGTCTTGACAATGAAGGATTTCATTAGATCTTCTAGACCGGGATGATTGGACTGTTGAGGTTGAAACTGCTGCCTCTGTTGATTTTGGAAGACTGAAGCTCCTTGTCACCGGGGTCTAGAGTTATTTTGTTGCCAAGCATTTACAGTACCCCCAGATAAACTCCATGAAAAACTGGGGTGTCTCTGACCCATTGCATTAAAGTTGTAATTCCCAACAACATTCACTTCAGTTGAGGCCTGACATCCCCTTCCACATATATCACAAGAGGCATGAGGTTCACTTTGTATTGAGGCTAAGGTTAGCTTCCTTATCTCTTTGGCCATAGCATTAAGTTGTACCTGCATATATGTATTAGCATCAACTTGGTAAACACTAGTCGGTCTTCTTCTTTCAGCACTCTCAGAGGGCCACTGCTTTGCATCTTAAGATAACTCATCAAGAATAGTGACTATCTTCTCTGGAGTCTTCTTCAACAACGGGCCTCCAGCTGCATTGCTCAATGTTCTACGTGAAGACGATGTCAACCCATCCCAAAAATCTTGGAGTTGCATCCAGAGTTCAATTCCACTATGTTGACACTTTCTAACAATCTCCTTGAACCTCTCCCATGCTTTAAAAACAGTTTCAGTATCTTTCTGGCAGAAGTTATGGATCTCTCTTCTAAACTTACCCATTTTAGTTGAGGAGAAATATTTATCAAGAATTTTTCTGATCATCTCCTCCCGTGTTCTAATTGATCCCTGGGGCAAGCTTCGAAGCCTGCATTGCATCATTTTTAATGTGAAGGGGAATTCCCTTAAGTAAACTACTTCTTGTGACACACCATTGTATTGAAATGTGTTCATAATCTCCTCGAAGTCCATTAGATGGTTATTTGGATCTTCGTTCATCTTTTCTTTGAAGACACAACATTTTTGAAGAGTTTGGAGCAACCTTGCTTCAACTTAAAATTGTTCACTGCAACTGGAGGTGGTCTAATACTTGGCAATCCTTAGTTGTAGACCGGTCTAGCGTTATCATCAAGTGGTCTCCCAGCACTGGGATCTAGGTTTCCGAACTGGGCTGCAGCTAAGGGATGATTTGGCAAATTCTCCGAGCCCTCTCTTCTTCGTAGATAATCTGTACATCTAGATAGTTGCTTCCCCTGCATCCCGTACAGCTTTTCTTGTTGTTGGGATGCCTCTCTTACAGCCAAATCCACATTATCGTCATCCCCAGCCATAGTTTCTTTGGTTGAGGATTACCCAACCTTCTCTATATTCTTAGGGAGATTTCTTTCCTTCCTCAGTTGTCGCAGTTGTTTCTCTATTTTCGGTTCATATGGTAGAAATTCTATCCCAGAAGATCGAGTCATGCACCACTCTTACCTGCAACATGCGCACAGTCAAAGAACACCAACCGTAAAAATGAATAAAAAAACAAAAATTCAAACACTATTGATTGCCAATCCCCGGCAACGGCGCCGAAATTTGACGAGCGCAAAACAAACACTTCAATATGCTCGCTAGTCGAATATTGTATAATATAATATCGTAACCACATGGATTGGAATTAAATAGTATTGTGGTAATTTGTAGCTAAATTGCTATCCAAGATGATTGATAATTTAGATTTATGCGATTAATATTAATATTAACTAAGAATCTAGAGCTAATTGACTAATGACAATCGAAGCAAAGACTAAGCAACGTAAGATATCAATGGGAGAATAAGGTTTTTATAGGATAGGTGCAAGATTATTGTCTGGGATTTAACTCTAGATTATTCACTTCAAATATTCAAGTGAGTCTCTCGAATTCACTTAATTATCAGTACAATTGTTTAGTAGAAACTACTCTCTCTTTTAAGTCTCAACCTCACAATATGAGCCAATTTAAGCTCTATGAAGATATGTAAGAAGTAATGGACTGGTGTCACGACTCCAAAATCACCCCGATCGTGATGGCGCCAATCGTGGAATCAGGCAAGCTACACAGTTCAAATAATTTAAATTCTTTCAAGAGAAACCATATATTAATAATAAAATCTCGTCACATAACTATTTAAGAAGTCGAATATCATTTAAAACACAAATGTAAGTCCCAACACTAGTGTCACCGAGCCATGAGCTGATATAACTACACATGCCGAAATATAAAATGGACAAGTACTGTCTGAAATAATGAAGTAAGACAAGTAAGATAAGGAAGGAGAAAACAAGGTTGTGATCGCCAGCACCTCGAAGTCTCCATCTAGAACTCTGTCAACAATCAGCAACCGTTACTGGGTCCTGATGTACCTAGATCTGCACACAAGGTGCAGGGGTAACGTGAATACACCAACTCAGTAAGTAAAGGGCCCAAACTGTGGGCTGAGAGGTAGTGACGAACTAAACCTCAACATTTATAATAAGAATCAGTGTGCAGAATATAGGCATGCTCACAGTTATCTAACAGTTCAAAATGACCGGATAAGTACAAGTTCGAACAGTAAATCATTTATAACTCAGTTTACTCTACATGCCAATGCATCAACTGTATGAAACACACGTTGTTCTCTCGCTCTCACTTACAAGTCCACTCAGTACTGTATATGGATCTCATGGCCCAGGGAAGATCCATCCCAGAATATATATACACCTGTGACAGTGGTCACTCAGTACTGAGGAAGGCCAATCCAACCCCACTGAGAAGATCCATCTCCGGATACAAACACTCGAGATCCATGTCCAGGGAAGATTCATCCCTCAGTATCATCACTTTGCTCAATGGGGGTGTGTTACAGACTCCGGAGGGGCTCCTACAGCCCAAGCGCTATCATAAGCCAGATCCAGGCATAAATCAATGTACATGCTGCGGCGTGAAGCCCGATCCCAAGACTGTCACTCAATATCATGCTTTCGGCCTCACTCAGTCATCACTCTCCAATCTCGCTCACACGGGCTCACAATGCATGAACTAGCCCGAATCAATGGTAAAATGTGTAAAACATCAATTACCGAGACTAATACATGATATGATATGCAATAACATGACTGAGTATATAACATCAATAAAATACATGAAATGACAGTAATGAGCCACCATTCGGGTCTCAACAGTATCGGCGTGAAACCATAACATAATCTCTAACATGATTTTTTTAGCATGTTTGCATTTAATCACATTAACAATAGTGGGGTTATCAACGAGAAAGTCACTAATCAAGGTCATGGAATGAATCTAGATTACCATTCTAACGGTGCACGCCCTCATGCCCGTCACTTGGCATGTGCGCCACCTCAATTATAATCATATAACATATCGTTCGGGGTTTCAAACCCTCAGAACCAAGTTTGGAAGCGTTACTTACCTCAAACCGGATGAAAAATCTACCATGTGATGCCCTTGCTGCTCGACTCGGCCTCAAATCGCCCCGAATCTATTCAAAATTAGATTCATATCATCAATATATGCTAAAGGAACAAAACCCATGCGAAAATAATCAAATTTTATCAAAAATCCTGAAATTGGCCAAACCCGACCCCCAGGCCCACATTTCGAAATCCGGTAAAAATTGAAAAACTAGAATCCTTATACTCTCACGAGTCCATACATACCAAATACATCAAAATCCGACGACAAATGGCCCCTCAAATCCTCACATTAATCTCTCAAATTTCAAGCCCTAAGCCCCCAAATTTCTTCCTTAATTTCCACCAATATCATGATTAAACAGTAGGAAAATCATCACAAACACAAGAAATGAAGCTCAGGTAACTTACCCATCTGATAACCTTCGGTTTCTCTTGAAATTTACTGCCCTAAGCTCCAAACTCGTCCAAAAATGGTGAAGAATGAGTGCAAATTCCCGAAGGCAACCTTTTATAATTTATGCCCAGCGTTTACCACACCTGCGGATAATTGCCAGCACCTGCGGACCCACACATGCAGTCCCAGGTGCGCACCTGCGATCCCCACTTAAATCTCAACTTTCGCATCTATGGCCCTCTATTCGCACCTGCGGGCTCGCAGGTGCGACCAAACATCCGTACATGTGCTCCCAAGTCAGCCTCCCTTTTCCGCATCTGCGCAAGGACCACCCCACCTGCAATCATGGCACCTCCGGCTCCTCGTCCACAGGTGCGGACACGCCAGATAATCTGCACCAGCAGCAACTTTGCTGCATTTTCCGAGTCCAAACCTCCTGATGACCCTTCGAAATCAACCCGAGCCCCTCGGGGCCCCAACCAAATATACCAACACGTCATATATCGTACCCCAACTTATTCGAACCCTCGAAACGCTCAAAATAACGACAAAACACCAAATTACTCGAAATTCAAGCCTAAGGATTTCTAAACTTCATAAATTCGCCCGCGGTGCCGAAACCAACCAAACCAGGTCCGAATGACCTGAAATGTTGCACACACATCACAAACGACACTGCGAACCTATTCTAACTTTCGGAATTCCGTTCTGAACCCGATAGATAATTTTCCACTTCTGACCGGAAATCGCCAAAACTCTATTTTCGCTAATTCAAGCCTAACTCTACCACGGACCTTCGAATAACATTCCGAACACATTCCTAAGTCCCAAATCACCAAACGAAGCTATATGAACCATAAAAACCACATTCCGAGATCATATACCTATAAGTCAACTTTCGGTTGACTTTTCCCGCTATTTAACCAACTTAAGAGACTAAGTATCTCATTTCTCTCCACAACCGCTACGAACCCGAGCCAACCAACCTAACACACCAAGAAGGGCTGAACCGCCTAAAATGAAACAGAAATGGGGGAAACGGGGCTGAACTCACGGAACGACCGGCCGAGTCGTTACATTCTTTGCCTCTTAAACAAACGTTCGTCCTCGAGCGAGTCTAGAAACATACCTAGAGTCTCAAATAGGTGTGGATATCTGCTCTGCATCTCCCCCTCGGTCTCCCAGGTGGCCTCCTCCACCGGCTGCCCTCTCCACTGCACCTTAACTGAAGTTATATCCTTTGACCTCAACCTCCGAACCTGACGACCCAAAATGGTTATTGGCTCCACCTCATAGGTCATATCACCCTCTAATTGAACCGTGCTAAAGTCCAAAACATTAGACGGGTTTCCAACATACTTCCGAAGCGTGGAAACATGAAACACTGGATGCACACTCGACAAGCTGGGTGGCAAGGCAAGTTTATAAGCCACCTCTCCTACCCTCTGAAGCACCTCAAAAGGCCCAATGAACCGGGGACTCAACTTGCCCCTCTTCCAAAACCGCATAACACCCTTCATGGGTGACACCTTCAGCAGAATCATCTCCGCAGCCATAAAAGATACATCCCGGAACTTCCGATCCGCATAGCTCTTCTGCCTAGACTGCGTCGTGCGAAGCCACTCCTGAATTAACTTCACCTTATCTCATGTACCAAATCTGTGCCCAAGAGTCTAGCCTCACCCGACTCAAACCAACCGACCGGAGATCTACACCTCCTCCCATATAAAGCCTCGTACGGAGCCATCTGAATACTCGACTGATAGCTATTATTATATGCAAACTCCACGAGTGGCAGAAACTGGTCCCATGAACCCCCAAAATCGAAAACACAAGCGTGCAACATTTCCTCTAATATCTTAATAGTGCGCTCCGACTTTACGTCTGAGGATGAAAAGTTGTGCTCAACTCAACCTACGTACCCAACTCTCTTTGTACGGCCATCTAAAATTACGATGTGAACTGAGTGCTTCTATCAGAAATGATGGAAACCGGGACACCATGCAGCCGAACAATCTCCCGGATATAAATCTCAGCTAACGGCTCCGAAGAATAAGTAGTACCAACTGGAATGAAGTGCACGGACTTGGTCATCTGATTCATAGTAACCCATATAGCATCAAACCTCCTAAAGTCCGTGGGAGCCCAACTACAAAGTCCATGGTGACCCGCCCCCACTTCCATTCCAGAATATCCAACCTCTGATGTAATCCACTTGGTCTCTGGTGCTCATACTTGACATGCTGATAGTTTAGACACCGAGCTACAAATCCAACAATATCCTTCTTCATCCGCCTCCACCAATAATGTTGTCTCAGATCCTGATACATCTTCACGGCACATGGATGGATGGAATACCGCGAGTTGTGGGCCTCCTCAAGAATCAACTCCCGAAGCCCATCCACATTAGGCACACATACCCTACCTTGCATCCTCATCACACTATCATCACCAATAGCCACATCCCTGGCATCACCTCGCCGGACCCTATCCTGAAGAACGAGAAAGTGTGGGTCATCATACTGGCGCTCTCTAATACGTTCATAAAGAGATGACCTTGAGGCTACACAAGCCAATACCCGACTAGGCTCCGATAAATCAAATATCACAAGCTGGCCCGCTAATGCCTGAACATCAAGTGCTAAAGGTCTCTCTGCTGCTGGCAGATATGCTAGACTCCCCAAACTCTCTGCTCGACGACTCAAGGCATCGGCCACTACATTGGCCTTCCCCGGATAGTATAGAATAATGATATCATAGTCCTTGAGAAGATCCAACCATCTCCGCTGGTGCAAATTCAAATCCTTCTGCTTAAAAAGATGCTGCTGACTACGGTGTTCAGTAAAAACCTCACAATGCACCCCATACAAATAATGACGCCAAATCTTCAAGGCGTGAACAATGGCTGCTAACTCGAGATCATGCACCAGGTGATTCTTCTCTTGAGTCTTTAACTGGCGCGAGGCGTAGGCAATTACCCTACCCTCCTGCATCAATACACAAATGATGCCTATCCTCGAGGCATCATAATATACGGTATAAGAACCTGAAGCTGATGACAAGACTAACACTTGGGTTGTGGTCAAAGAAGCTTTGAGCTTCTGAAATCTCTCCTCACACTCGTCCGACCACCTGAACGGATCACTCTTCTGGGTCAGTTTGGTCAAGGGCGAAGCAATAGAAGAAAACCCCTCCACAAAGCAATGGTAATAGCCCGCCAAACAAAGGAAGTTCCTAATCTCTGTAGCTAAGGACAGTCTTGGCCAACTCTACACTGCCTCTATCTTCTTTGGATCAACCTGAATGCCCTCATTGGACACCACGTGCCCCAAGAAAGCTACTGAGCTAAGCCAAAACTCACAGTTGGAGAATTTTGCATAAAGCTTCTCATCCCTCAATCTCTGCAATACAACTCTCAAATGTTGAGCATGCTCCTCCTGGATACGAGAGTACACCAGGATGTCATCAATGAACACAATAACAAAGGAATCCAAATATGGTTGAAATACGTTGTTCATGAAATGCATGAACGCTGCCGGGGCATTGGTCAGCCCAAAAGACATCACAAAAACTCATAATGACCATAACAGGTCCTGAAAGCCGTCTTGGAAATATCTGAATCTCGAATCTTCAGCTGATGATACTTGGATCTCAAATCAATCTTAGAAATCACTAGCTCCCTGAAGTTGGTCAAACAAATCATCAATACGAGGAAAAAGATACTTATTCTTGATTGTAAACTTGTTCAACTGCCTGTAGTCAATACACATTCTCATGGAACCGTCCTTCGTCTTCACAAGTAACACCGGTGCACCCCAAGGTGACACGCTAGGCCGAATGATCCCCTTATATAGGAGTTCCTAAAGCTGCTCTTTTAGTTACTTCAACTCCACTGGTGCCATACGATATGGTGGAATAGAAATAGGCTGAGTGCCTGGAACCAAATCAATACCAAAGTCAATATTCGTGTCAGGCAACATGCCCGGCAGGTCTGCAGGGAACACATCCGAAAAATCACAGACCACTGGAACAGAATCAATAGTGGGAGTTTCAGCACTGACATCCCTCACAAATTCCAAATAAGACAGACACCCTTTCTCAACCATACGCTGAGCCTTCGGGTATGAAATTACCCTACTCGGCACATAATCAATAGAACCTCTCCACTCAACTCTCATAAATCCCGGCATCGCTAAGGTCACGGTCTTAGCGTGACAACCTAGAACAGCATGACATGGAGATAGCCAATCCATGCCCAATATGACATCAAAGTCAACCATGCTAAGCAATAGCAGATCCACTCAGGTCTCCAGAACCCCAATAGATACCACACATGACTGATACACGCGGTCCACACTAATAGTATCGCCCACCGGAGTCGACACATGTACAGATGTAACCATGGACTCACGGGGCATATCCAGAAAATGAGCAAAATATGATGAACCATAGGAATATGTGGAACCAGGATCAAATAAGATCGAAACATCTCGGCGACAGACTGAAACAATACCTGTAATCAATGCATCTGAGGCCATAGCATCTGGTCTGGCTGGAAGTGCATAAAAAGGGGCCTGGCCTCCACCCGATCGACCTCCCCCTCTAGGGCGGCCTCTAACTGCCTGACCCCCACCCCTAGCTGGCTGGGCGGGTGGTGAAGTGACTGGTGCCGAAACTGATGGCTGGCTCCTCTGCTGGGATGAACCTCCCGAAAGACGGGGACAAAACCTCTTCATATGATCCGAATCTCCACACTCAAAGCAACCACTCTCGGCAAATGACGGTGGGGACTGAAGGGAACCTATAGAACCAGGATAACCACTAGAAGAACCAGGCATAGATGAACCCTGAACTGATGGTACACGGAATGAGCCTTGGGATGGAAGGGAACTAAATGATGAGCGACCCGGATGAGAACTGCGGGGACTATGCCCTGATGATGCACCACTGAAGCTGGGCAAGCTAGCTAAGCAGGCCTAAACGGGCGGTCCCTGCTATGCTGAAACTGACCCCTGTAGGGAACACTACTAAAGCTACCAGATCCCCGAGGCCTCTTGGCCTCTCGCTCATGGCGATGAACTGACTTAATATCTCGGGCAATATCAACAACCTGCTCGATAGTAGCACCCGATACCCTCTCCCTAGTCATAAGAATCCGAAGCTGATAGGTGAGGCCATTCACAAACCTCATGATCCTCTCTCTCTCTGTAAGAACCAACTCAGCAGCATGACGGGAAAGCTCTGAAAACCTCATCTCATACTGCGTCACAGTCATATCATCCTGACGCAGCTGCTCAAGCTGTCTGCGCAGATCCTCTCTGAGGGATTGTGGTACATACTTATTTAGGAAGAGAGTGGGAAAATGCTGCCAAGTAAGGGGCGCTGCACCAACAGGCCTACGCCTCTCATAAGACTACCACCAATTAAATGCATCTCCTGAAAACTTGAAGGTAGTAAAGGAGACCCCACTAGTCTCCAATATCCTTGTCGTACGAAGAATCATCTGACACTTGTCTAAGAAACCCTGGGCATCCTTGCCCTTAGCACCACTAAAAGTCGAAGGTTGAAGTCTACCAAATCTCTCCAACCTACACTACTCGTTGTCAGCCATAACTGGAACCACATAGTCCTGAGTAGGTGCAAGCGGCTGGGCTGGAGCCGCCCCCAGTGTTTGGAGTCCTTGAATAAACTGCTCAGGTGTACGGGCAGCAGGAGTTTGAGTGCCTCCCCCTACCTGAGAAGTAGTGGTTGTAGTAGAAACAACGACCGCATGTGCAAGACTTGTACACACGGTCAGAATCTGAGCTAAGGTCTCCTGAAGACCCGAAATAACAATAGGCATTGTCGGTGCGTGGCCCAGTCCCGCTGGAACATCTGCAGTTGGGACCTGATCTGGAATAACAAGTGGGTCTATAGGTACCGCCCCGGCATCTACGCGGGCTGTGCCTCTACCTCTACCACGGCCTCGACTGCGGCCTCAACATTTATAATAAGAATCAGTGTGCAGAATTTAGGCATGATCACAGTTATCTAACAGTTCAAAATGATCGGATAAGTACATGTTCGAACAGTAAATCATATATAACTCAGTGTACTCTATATGTCAATGCATCAACTGTATGAAACGCACATTGTGCTCTCACTCTCACATACAAGTCCACTCAGTACTGTATATGGCTCTCATGGCCCAGGGAAGATCAATCCCAGAATATATATACATATGCGAACAGACATCCGCACCTGCGCTCCCAGGCCAGCCTCCCTTTTCCGCATCTGTTCAAGGCCCACCACATCTGCAGCTCCCCGTCCGCAGGTGCGGTCACACCAGATAATCTGCACCAGCAGCAACTTTGCTGCATTTTCCAAGTCCAAACCTCCCGATGACCCTCCGAAATCACCCTGAGATCCTCGAGACCCCAACCAAATATACCAACACGCCATATATCATCACCCGAACTTAGTCGAACCCTCGTAATCCTCAAAATAACATCAAAACGCCAAATTTACTCGAAATTCAAGCCTATGAATTTCTAAACTTCTGATATTCGCTCGTGGTGCCGAAACTAACCAAACCACATCCGAATGACCTGAAATATTTCACACGCATCACAAACAACACTACGAATCTATTTTTCGAAATTTCGTTCCGGCCCTGATAGGTAATTTTCCACTGTTGACCTGAAATTGCCAAAACTCCATTTTCGCCAATTCAAGCCTAACTCTACCACAGACCTCCGAATAATATTCTAAACACACTCCTAAGTCTCAAATCACCTAACGAATCTATCCGAGCCATAAAAACCACATTCCGAGATCATAAACCTATAAGTCAACTTCCATTTGACTTTTCCCGCTATTTAACCAACTTAAGAGACTAAGTGTCTCATTTCTCTCCACAACTGATCCGAACCCGAGCCAACCAACCTAACACAACAAGAAAGAGCTCAACCGCAGAAAATGAAGTAGAATGGGGAAAATAGGGTTGAACTCACAGAGAGACCGGTCGGGTCGTTACAACTGGTCTTTAGTATAACCGTTCTCGATTATCTCCTAACTAGGTTTAATCACTGATTCAACTAGCCTCTTTCGATTACTAAGAAGAATTAATGAACTCAACCAACAAGATAATGCAAAGATATCACAAGTTATGCCTCTCTCGATTACATGAACATGTGAATATAGATGCAACAATTAAATCATCCAAAACGATTCAATACATAATACTAGAGTTATAATCCACAAACAAATATCAATACACCCAATCCATCAAACCCCTAAAGGGAACTACTCCATAGATAGGGAGTATTTCATCACAAATATGTTTAAAGTAAAGTAAACATAAAACGATCCAAACTCTTATCTTGAGTGAGGATTGAATGATGAATTCCTTGTGCTTTTTGCTTCTCCAACTCCTCCTTAGCCTCCTTAGGTCTTAGATGTGTCAAAAGTCCATAAAATAGCATTTTTTCATGTATATATACCAAGTAGGGTCGGGCCCAGACGAAAACACCTTCTCTTACGCGAAATAGGATAATTACTCTGTAAAATTAATACAGGCGCGCCGCATGGGGCGGCGCGCAATGCGGGGCATTAGTGAGGATAATCAGAGAGTTGAAGTCTATCAGGCAGCAGGAAATTGTACGCGCGGCGCGGCGCGGCTGTGGAGGTTTCTCAGAGTACAGAATTTTCCTTTTTGATAACCAGACGTGGTTTTCGACCCCCGAACGCGATCCTTGCTTAATCCCTTGGGCTTTTACTTTGACTTCAAAGCCCCAAATAGCTCGAATTCATTCCATAACATCTACATAGCTCGGAGTCACTCCTACAAGGCATAAAACACACAATTAACGCGCAGTGAATTAGAGTGCAATAAGAGACTAAAACACGAGATTATAGCCTACCATCACAAAGATGTTTCGATCGCCAAAATTCTAAAGTACGCTAGGGTGAATTTTAAAGTTTGCAACAATTAAAGTGATTGTTAAGTAAAATCCAGACCATCACCAGAATTACAGCCACAATGCTGAAGAATTTTGATGATTCATCAGGATTTTATGGTAAAATCCTAACGATAACTGTTGCGTGCTTTAAAATTTTGCCCAATATTTTTAAAATTTTGACATGGAACTTTTTTTCCAAATTAATGGAAACAAAAATATCCTATTTGTGTCATTCTCCGATTACTTATTTATATTAATTAGTTTATATGGGATTTTATATTTCCTCTAGCTTGATCATGGATCACTTTTATTTCATTAGACTGCATCTTCTTTTTGGGTAATAGATTTACTAAAACAACTCTGCTTGGTTTTGGTATATGGGCATAATTCAAGAAAATGTATGAGTTACAATTGAAACAAAGAGGTGGAATTCTGGACATAGAATGATGTAGAATTGTGACCCTGCCTTGGAATCCAAATCTCACAATTTGAAGGATTCAAGTCTCACAATTTGAACTTAGGATGACAGCATAATTATCCATTTAAGAAGATTGTTTCAACATACAAACAGTGGATGCACGTGCATTCATTGTCTCAACCCAGATTGTTTGTATGTATATAAAAAAATTAAATTATTTAGAAGTTGCATTTGTAAATTAGAGTTGCATCCATTACATGAAATCCTGAATCCGTCTCTTGTCAAGACTTACCTTGAACAAAAATGCCACGGCAGTAGTTGAACTTCTGCAAATTCAAATATTGAGGAGCAAAATCATCTTATGCTACAGAATTTTTGACAACTTGATCAATAACTCTGATTTACCAACTCTAATGTTGAAGGATACCTGCAAGATTTGGTTTACAAGCTGAGTAATGTAGGTCAAGCCATAGAGAAGAATGATCTATTTGTTGCAAGTTCTGTTCTTGGCCAAAGCACTGAAACAGATTGGCTGCAGAAAGTCAATTCAGCCTTTAACAAGGTCCCTTTGTTGTATCATTCCTTTTAAATCGCGTAACTTTCATCTTTTTTACTTTCTATGGTGTTTTGTCACACAAATCATTTGCTAGCTCTGAGGAGAAGATAGATGTTGATAGCTTTAACTCTTTGCTCGCTTCTCTAATTTCATAAGATAAACTTTCCGTTGATGGTAAATCATTAACATCGAGACTTTAGTAACTTTTGTAAGGTCATAGCGCAAGTACTTGAACGCTTACTGTTACTGGTCTTCTCGGGTTAAACTTTTTAATGCCCTGAGGTTCTTGTTCGAAGTCATTTATGATATTAAGCAAATCAACTATTTTTCCTGCTTTGCTTGTCTTATGCAGTTACTAGGAATGACATTGAAGGATCAAAAACAGCCATTTTAGCATCAGCCAATGCATTTGAGAAGTGGACAACCTTAACAGGTTTAGTTGAGCAACTCAAAGGGCTACGAAACGAAAGAAAGAAAAACCAACTCCTACATGTACCTAATATTAGAGAATTTGGTCCCAACAAATTTTCCACATCTTTTCTCCTTTGCTTTTCTTTAAACCAACTGTTTATATGCTCCGGAAATTATTAGTTCTTCCAGTCTTTTTTTTGGTGGTGATGAAACAACTGCTACTGCATATTCAGGAAATATTTGTTTCAATTTCAAGAACACAAAAGATTTAGCTTGGATCCTACGAGAACCGATGTAAGAGCTCTATGAAGGTCTTGAAATATTGGACGTTTTCTTTCGCAGTTAGGTAAGCGTGGCGTCAATACTTGATGTTTCATGCGTGGTTTGATGCTCGATGAATAATGTCTACCCCTTCACTCTTCTCCACTTACATATCATGTCTTTGTTCACGACCCACACATCACCCGCTGCACTCTTAGCAAATAAGTAAACTCCTGATAGCGATTATTTCTATATTGGTGGAAATGAAACAATCGCTACTTCAGCAGATCTTCGCTACAATTCCAAGACGACCAACTCACTTGAGGTTTCATTGCAACTTGAACTAATTTGCATCAAACTCTAACTGGCAAGACAGTAAACAAGAGGAAAACTCACCAAAAAGTTAAACCAGAATATCTTCCCTCAAACAGAAGGAAGGAAACCATGAAAGACTACCTGAGGACACATCAAATATAGATCGAAGCCACATATCACGAGCTCAAACTAGCATAAACCGTCATTAAAGAAGAAACCAAGCGACATGAACTGTTAAGAGTCAACAGTAACTGAACATGGACTTATTACTAGCGTACATTACTGAGTTCTGTCACACCATGCTACAGGGATCTAAGCAACCTACAAATTCCCTCCACACTGAAGGTCTAATATATGATGTAAGGTAGTAATGATACAATGATCTCTTTAGGCTATAATTCCTTCTAGAGGACAAGGCTGCAAATTTTTACGACCTAAAATCTACGATTTTACGTACAGATATCTCATGAACAATCAGAGTATCTATCATTGACAACAACACTACAGTCACTAACGAAAAGAAACAAGAGCAAAAGGTCAGAGAGAGAACAAGAGAGCCTAGTAAGTGGATGGCATAGAATTGCTCCATGTCGATACTCAAGGGTTGGCCTCATCAGCCTCATTTCCGTTTTCAGTTACTTCTTCCTCCACCTTCTTGCTTATGTTGCTGTTCATCAAAGCATCTCCATCTCCAGTGCTCTTTGTTGCTGCACCATTTTCATCTCTCTGTTCTTGTTCCGGTTGATACTTCTTTTCCTCAGCAGCGCTAGGATCCTCTTTCTTTGTTTCAGTAGGTTTCTGTTCTACACTTTCTTGAACTTGTACATTCTTCCCTTCCTCATCCTTAGTAGGTTCAGGAACATCAGCTTTTTTCTCAAGAGGGGCCTCTTTCACCACCGATGCCTCTTCAACATCTTCAGGATGTTGAAAATTATCTGCCATTTTGACATCTTTGTCACCCTCAGCTGCTTCAGCAGGAGCATCTTCTGCTTTGCCATCTTCAATTTGGCCTTCACTTTTCTTGTCAGCTTGGTTCTCCTTCACAGCATAAATATTAGAAGAATGCATTTCATCTTTCTTCTCTGCAGCATTATCCGTCATTTTGACATCTTTCTCAACAGCAGCGCTAGGATCCTCTTTCTTTGTTTCAGTAGGTTTCTGTTCCACACTTTCTTGAACTTGTACATCCTTCCCTTCCTCATCCTTAGTAGCTACAGAAACATCAGCTTCTTTATGGAGAGGGGCCTCTTTCACCACCGATGCCTCTCCAACATGTTCAGGGTGTTGAAAATTGTCTGCCATTTTGATATCTTTGTCACCCTCAGCTGCTTCTTCTGCTTTGCCATCTTCAGTTTGGCCTTCACTTTTCTTGTCAGCTTGGTTCTCCTTCACAGCATCAACATAAGAAGAATGCATTTCATCTTTCTTCTCCGCAACATTATCCTCCATTTTAACATCTTTCTCAACGTCAGCCACTTTGGATGGAGCATCTTCCGATTTGCCATCTTCAGTTCGATCTTCCCTCTCATTTCCAGCTAGGTTCTCCTTCACAGCATCAGAAGAATGCATTTCATCTTGCTTCTCTGCAGCCTCCTCAGCAGTTTGGACTTCATCTTTCTTCTCTACGTCTTTCTCCATATCCTTGTTTTCATCTTTTCCCTCATCCTGTTTCTGTTCGATCTCCTTCTCAGCTTCCACAGACAGAGTATCCTTTTCATGTTTTTCAGCTTCTTGCATGTCAACATCCTTTTCATCCTTTGCCGCCTCTGTTTCTTCATGGACTTCTTTGTCTTTCACATCCTTCTTAGAAGCTGAAGATTTTCTGCTTCGCTTTTTTGGAGTCTCACTTTCTGCTGAAGGTGATTCTGCCTTGGCCTTTCCACTGATTCTTGAGGATCTTCTTGGAGTTTCACCAGTTCCCCAGTAAAACTCCGTGATTGGCGGACTGCCAGGGTGTGACTTCAGGTACTGCTCCAACTGTCTCTTTGTAGTGATCTCCTCCCCTGTTGGCGCAGTAAATACGATCTCATTTTTCTTTGGAGTCCCTCCTCCTTTCTTAGGCAGAAACTGAAAAAATAAAATGGCATTAGTATTTGAAGGTAATTGCCATCATTCTCCTTTTCTATTCCTCATCTTTTCTTGAGCTGGCTGCTAAAGTGGGAATGTAAACATGGAAAGGAAATAAAAAATAATAGCTCAGAAAGACAGGAAACTACTTGAAAGATGGAAAAGGAAATCAAAAGGCAAAGTTCAGAGAGAACAGAAGCTACTTCACAACATACAAAGGAAATCAGAAGAAAACACAAGTGTCAAACCGACATAACTGACAGTACATAATAATGATTTTTTGATAAGCAACTAAGACATAATTGTGGCTCAACTAATATCCACCATGTTCCAACTGCCCCTGCCCCTGCCCCCC